>CAIGRF010101416.1:36795-61740 GCA_903798235.1 Fraxinus ornus | reverse complement strand
TGTAGCATTGGAGATGCTCTAAGTGTATTGCGTGGAATTGGTGAACTAAGAATATATGAATTGTAATGCAAGAAATCGAACTAGAGATGTTTCGTAAAAATTGTAAGCTATAACCAATTAATCTGAAGGAGACATTTAAAAATGAAATGAAATAATAGTTATATAAGCTAAAAAAATTTGTCAAAAAAAAATCCCGACGAATCCAACACGAACGGCCGCAGGGGCTCGTCGGGTGCTGGATCCGTCTCTGTCCATAGGGGTGTCCATAATGGGACAACCCATAAACAAAACCCTAGAGGCAGCTTCTTTTGCTTGTTTGGGAAAGCTTACATGTTGTTGAAAAGCAGAGTTACAGTTGATCATATTATAAAGAATTGAAAATTTTTCGGCGTAACCTCCATGTGAGTTAAATTTTGCAGAAGAAAAAAAAAAAAAGCACCATCTATTTGTGTGTATTTTGTAGGTTTTCTGTATGTTTTTTTCTATACACATAGTATTTATATAAATATCTTGATAAGATATCTTTTCAGATTGTCAAGTGCATGCGATGATATACATAACACAATATGATGCATTGTGGATTATTTTTAGCCACTAATTTCTCCACCTTAACACCGAGAATACATGTTCAGTTTAAATCCTTGTAAAATATCTCTAGTTTTAATGGGTAATATTTTATAATGCGGTTTGTTAAATGTCATTTGATTATATAGTTTTCTCAAAATTCATTAATGTCCATTTCGGCATACTATGGTGGAGCGTTTTTATATATATTGCACTATCAAAAATCATTATATAAAAATATTAGTCTTTTGAGCCAGAAGTCAAATATAATGAGAATAATTTAGATGTTGCCATGATGCTACAAATTTTGCTACATATAATCCTCTTAAGCCCATGTTTGATGAAATTTATTTCAAAACTTGTTTTTTAACATACTCATTTTCAACCACACTTTCACACAATAAAATATTGCGTACGTAAATAAATTTTTTTTCATGTTTTTCAATAACACATTCTCCAAAAATTTATTATTCAAAACTTTGTTTTTGCCAAAAAAAAAAGGCCATCAAAAAGGGGCTAAGTAAGGAGTTGGGCTTTCAACTTTTGCAGTCATATATAATTTATTTCATACATTATATTCAACATTCTTCTCCTACTAATTCTCAAATCGGAGTGGTCAAGAGGGAGAAAAACCCTATCATTTCGTTGCAAGTTTTTGTCATGAGAATCACAATCAGCGGAGAAGGAGAGGGAGAGCAAATATCAATTCGAAAAAGATTTTTTAATACAAAATATTTAGGTTTTAACTTGTGTGACAAGTGTTACTTTTATTTCAATAAGTAAACCTTGGTGTGGTATGAAATCAAATCGAAACGTGAAAAATGGTCTTGTTTAATTTGAAAAAGTTCAAAATGTTTTCAACAATTTAGTTTGAAAATAGGCAAACCACCATCTGAACTCAATCAAGTTCACCCTTAATAGATAGTAATGAAAGGAAAAAGAACAAATGTAAGTTTTTTGCTGATCATGTGAAGTCATATAGTGATTACAATCTTAAAATGTTCTTCTTTTGTGTTGTGTCTTCTATAACTTGTGCCTTTTGTAAATTTTGGTTCCTTTCAAATTGGAACACTTTTTGCCTTTTCTTCCCTTGACGAATGACGTTCTAGTAACTCTTGCTATTGCATGTCAATTTATTGTTCTCGTGTTGACAACGTTGTGTCTATTGAAGTTGAAGTTATTTATCATTGTATTTTAAGTCACTGTTTGGCCCCATTATTTAAGATTATAATTTTTAGAATAATGTATATTTTAGATTGAGTGATTGAAAAAGAATGATAAATTTTCGATTGACGTATAATATTATTTTATTGAAAAATATGTGGTTAAAAAGAAGATAGAAAAACATATTAAAGGCGTGTTCAGTAGAGATTAAAATCGGATTAAAATTGAAAAATTAGCCGTTGTTGTTGACTTTTATTAGACGAGTGAGACCCAATAACGGTCATATTTTCAATTTTAATTAGATTTTAAGCTGTACCGAATAGAGCCTAAATCTATTTTCATCATTTTTCTTTTCTTCTTTTTTTTGTAAAAAAAAAAAATCTACTTTAATAACACGTTGAGCTAAAATACTAAGTCCCTGTTTGTTACCATTATTTCAAAAAAATTCATTTTCATACACTCATTTTCAACCACACATTCACACAATAATTTGCCCCTGTTTGAGCCACATTCTTTTTTTTTTCATTCTCATTCTTCTACTCATTTTCAACCACACATTCTCCAATAAAATAATATTTTTTATCACATCAATAACTTTTCCTTCTTTTTCAATCACATATTTCCCATCACATCAACCAAAAAAATGAATTCTTTTGGAAATAATGTGCACCAAACGGGGGCAAAATATTCTGCAAATAGACCCAATTTTTTTTCATGCCGCACATTTTTCAAAAGCTCACTATTCAAAACTCCATTTTACTTAAATAATGATTGTCAAACATGAGCTAAGTTCGACCAACCCTACAACTTGTATCAAGTCAAACCAATTCCACCATTAGATCAAGGTGAATGCACCTTTACAATAACAATATGTTAAATCACGATCATTATTCACTAGTATTGCCTAAAGAGGTAAATTTTAAAAATCTTCCTATATGTACATCAAAATTTATATAATGGATTACATCATGCTACAAGACACTCTACAATTTGCTAGTTAAAAACACAATTAACTTTTTCATCTAATATTTTCCTTCAACGTCATATTGGGTAATCAATTATGTATATTTTTTTACTTACAAACAAGTAGCAGGGTCCTTTTGATAATGGACCAAAAGAAAAATGAATTGAAAGTAGTTTTATAAATTTGTTTACGACAAGAAGAAATTGAAAGACCGAAAGGGCAAGATACCGGATCGCCAATGAAGGGTTCGAACCCGTTCCAACGGTCTAACCGTAAATCCCGCGTATCCAAACACGTGTTCTTCATTCTCACAAACTGCATATTTCTCTCTCTACAGTTAGAAAATTTCACTCTCAACACTGCACACTTCTCTCTCTACAGTTAAAAATTTCCCTCCCTTCGATACTAACACGGCCCCGCCATCTCCGTCAAATCTCCATTCCGTCGTATCATTCATACTTCATCACAAATTCCTGGAAAGATACTCTTTCCAGTTTCCAACTCCAATTTCTTTACTGATATATAAATAAACTGGTACGCCTATATGTATATGCAATGCTGGATTCATTTGTAGGCGAAGGCTAGCTAAGTAGCTAGCTCTTCTTCTGCTCCTTCAATTTCCAGATTCTCTTGAATCTCTTCTCGCGTAAGCTTCATTCACTTTTATGAATAGAAACTCTTATGTGCATGCGATGTATATAGGAAAGGAATCGGCACTAAAAGGTTTATTTATCTTTTTTTTTCTTATGATTTCTAACATTAATTCAGAATGAAAGCAGATTTTTGAATTGTTTTGAGTATTTATAATAGAACTGTTTCTCCATACTTGGAACAATTCTGCGAGTATTTGTAGGAACAAATCTGATTGCTCCAAAATTAATATTGAAAACTTTCTCATCCTGCATTTCTGTGAGTTTAATTTGTGACATATATATTCAAGTTTATGTGCGCGCGCGCGCACACACAAACACAAACACAAAAGCGTGTCTGTGCCTATTCGATGTGTGTATTTTATTTGAAAAAAGCGGATGAATAATGCTAATGTTGCGTGGTGATTATTCGAAGTGGAGACTGAGACATAGAGTGAAGGCATATTTGTTTAGTCGCAGCTTAGCAGAGCTAGCGAACGAGAGTAGAAGATGTCGAAGTTGCCGGTGGGAAATGAGTCGTCCGGCCAGCCATCCTCCCTGACGCGACGGCCCTCACGCAGTGCTGCCACCACCACCTTCTCCATGGAGGTTTTCGACAGTGAGGTTGTTCCCTCTTCCCTCCAATCCATAGCCCCCATCCTCCGAGTCGCCAAGGAGATCCAGAATGAACGCCCTCGCATCGCCTACCTCTGTACGTCCACAATTTCAATTAATTTCCACTCTATTTTTTTAATCAGGCCATAAATATGTACGCAGTACGCGCTATACAATTTTAGATTATTCCCCTATCATCAGATTTTATCCTGTAGAAACAATTCCTTAAACTAAGTTCATGAAAGTTTTTCTGTTGCACGTGGAGATATCTCAGTGAAGCACTGAATAATCACATATTTCCTCGTCAATCATTTTTATTCTAATTCTAGACCCTAATCTCCTCAACCAAGCATCACCACGGAAAATTATTCTAGACCCTCAACCTTACGATTACGTGTTACATTGTTTTTTGAAGACTTGGATAACCTTGACGAATTGTTTTTAGTGCATTATACAAAATCAATCTCCACATTCTGCAATTTTTTTTTATGAATAATGTTATTTAGTTCCAATCAAGATGATCAAACTTGATATGTTTAATTAAATGAATAATATGACATTATATTGAAGTAAATTTACCATTTAATGTCATGCAGTTGTTACCTAGATTGATGCTTAACATCAATGGACTAAATATCGTTATTCAATGTACAAACACAATTAATTGGCAAGAGTTTGATCTTTTTTTTTTATTTTATTTCAATCTTTTTCTGGTAATGAAATCATTATATAGGTCGATTCTATGCATTAGAGAAGGCATGCAGATTGGACCCCAGCTCCAGCGGGCGTGGTGTCCGACAGTTCAAGACTGGTCTCCTTCAAAGATTGGAACGGGTAGAAATTTGATTTTTTGGTTGATTTTTGATGGATTCTACTTAGTGTACAGAAAATAATTTGCAGAATTTTTACAGACTTCCACTTGACAGTTTTTTATTCATTCTTAATGTACACAAAGAGTGTATAATTAGTTTCATTCTCATTTTGGAAGAACAGACCCTTCACTTCTGTTTTTTTTTTTTTTTAATGGAACATGAATTGGGTTATTATATCTAAATATTTACCCAATTATCGGATGGTAAATATCCCATCTATTTGATTATTTTGAGATAGTGAATGAGATTCTTTCTTTCATTCTATTCTATTAATCTCTGTTTTGGCTTCATTTTAGTCTTAATATGTTTTTCTCGTTCTTTTTTTAGACATACATTTTTAAATAAAATAATATTAATCTTAAATTTAAAATGTTTCCTTCTTTTATCACTATACATTATTCAAAAGATTACTATTTTGTTCTTTTTTTAGCCATACATTTTTCAATAAAATAATATTAATCGTAAATTTAAAATGTTTCCTTCTTTTTTCACTATACATTATTCAAAAGATTACTATTTCAAAATACATTTTTTTTTTTCAAAACTTCATTAAAATGAAGCCCAAACAAGGGCTACTGATCTATCTCTTATGTTTTTTGTTGTGGCTTCTTGAGGGTATGTTTGAGCCACATTATTTTGGAAGAACGTATTTTGAAATAGTAGATTGATTGAGAATGTGTGGTTGAAATAGAAGAAAAAGTTATTGATTTGATGAAAAATATTATTTTATTGAAAAATATGTGGTTCAAAATAAGTAAAAGAATGAGAATAAAAATTTTAATGTGTACCAAATAAGAGCTGATCAATCTTTGTACTACAGGTTTTTCCGAAAGAAATATTAATTGAAAAGTTACAGATTCCATTAACGTGATTAAAATCAATTTTTTATTTTGACTTAAATTAAAAAATTTATTTTAATCCACACCAAACGCCTCCTCTATCACACAGCGCCTCGCTGATGTTCCCTCTTCAAAAAATAAACCCAAATATTGTGCTAATTGCTTGAATATCTGGTATAAACTGGACAGTGCAGAGATTTTAAATATAGAAATATTCACTTCTAGTTTTATAATTCCATGATTTCCATGCTATGCCTTCCGAGGTTTACTCATTGAAAAACTTTTATTCAGGATGATGCATCAAGTCTTCCTTCACGGGTTAAGAAGACTGATGGCAGGGAAATTGAGAGCTTCTACAAACAATACTACGAGAACTATGTTTTGGCACTTAACAAGGGGGAGAAAGCTGATAGGTAGTGAGAGAATATTAGTTTTATATTATATGTATCTTTTTGAACTTGTCAATATCTCGTATCCATCTTTCTGTTAACAGAGCTCAGCTTGGCAAAGCTTACCAGACAGCTGGTGTGCTGTTTGAAGTGCTTTGTGCGGTTAATAAGACTGAAAAAGTTGAGGAAGTATCTCCCGAGGTTAGTTTTTTATAGAATAAATGAACTGTGTCATATCTAATCAATTTTGAGTACCAGCTATTATTTTTACCCCTCTTGCATGACTCCAAAATTCATTTTTCCACAGTGTTAAAAAACTCTAAACTTTTATTGAACAGATTATGGCCGCAGCAAATGATGTCCAGGCAAAGAAGGAAATCTATGCTCCCTATAACATTCTCCCTCTGGATTCTGCTGGGGCATCACAGTCCATCATGCAGCTAGATGAGGTGACCGATTTGTACCATCTGAGCACCATAATACATATGAACACATGCACGTTTAGAAATATTAGTATCAGATATATTAAGACGCTGAACTCTATCAATGCCAGGTGAAAGCTGCTGTGGCCGCTTTATGCAACACTCGAGGCTTAAATTGGCCGGCCTCATTTGAGCAGCAGAGGCAGAAAGCAGGGGAGTTGGACCTTCTTGATTGGCTGAGGGCTATGTTTGGGTTTCAGGCATGTCTTCTTTAATAAATATTGACATAATGATTTAATGTTTGTAACCAAAAACATGTAGTCACGAGGTGATTTTGATGTCTACAGAAGGATAATGTCAGGAACCAGAGGGAGCATTTGATTTTATTGCTTGCAAATATTCACACAAGGCTAATCCCCAAGCCTGAACCACTAAGCAGAGTATAAACTTTCTTACCTGCCAATTCTCTAAATGCATTTCAATCTCCTAAATCTCTTAAATTCTAGTGTCCTGCACCTTTGATCGTGTGGAAAATAAAATCTCTATCTGCATTTGAGATGTCTCTTGGGTTCATTTGGACCTTGAAGTCAAACTGAAATCTTTCGTGTTACATTTTGCTGGTGTAATTTCTTTTCCTTGTAACTGACTTCCATGAAAGCTGTAATTTCTCCTCCTTGATGATATTAGGTTAATTTTCCATGGCCACCCTTTCAAATCCAGAGCTTTATTTCCTTAATAACTAGACTTGTATGTTTATGTGCATAACCTTTTTAAGCTTAGGCAAAGGAAACTGCTTTGTAACTTAATGATTTTATTCAGCTTGATGATAGAGCTGTTGATGCCTTTGTGAACAAGCTTTTCAAGAACTACAAAACATGGTGTAAATATTTGGGAAGAAAACACAGCTTGAGGTGAGATGATTGTGGTTATGCAACAGACTTGGGCTACATAATCTCTTCAATGAGTAATATGATCTCTTGATGAAGAGTGAATATCTCTTACCGCTTGTAGGCTCCCTCAAACGCAGCAAGAAGTGCAACAGAGAAAGTTACTGTACACGAGCCTTTATCTTCTTATCTGGGGGGAAGCAGCTAACATACGCTTCATGCCAGAGTGCCTGTGCTATATTTTTCACAATGTGCGCTGTTTCACTCATTGTAATCTATTTGTTAATTTAAGTCAATCGACTATTGAAGTACTTTTCACATGATGGATTGCCCAGTCTATGGGCAATAAAATGCATGCTCTACTCATGTATATATTCTTTAACACACTTCTCTCCGATTGTGTAAATACATGTACAGATGGCATATGAACTCCATGGTCTCTTAGCTGGAAATGTCAGCATTGTTACTGGAGAAAACATCAAGCCTTCTTATGGTGGGGATGATGAATCTTTCTTGCGGAAAGTTATAACACCCATTTATCAAGTGATTGAAATGGTACTTTATTGTGAAGCTCAATTGAATAGTTATAGAACCTATAAGCCTCTCTGCTTGGATTTCACAAAATGTTTTTTTATCATGTAACAGGAAGCCAAGAAAAGCAAAAATGGGAAATCCTCACACTCAACCTGGTGCAACTACGATGATCTAAATGAGTATTTCTGGTAAGAAGTTAAGTTAATAAATAAAGTTCATTATAGTAATAAAGATGGATGGTGCCATGGTGGTTTACTCGCCTTATTTTTTCTGGGAGTATGATTTGGCCTATTCTTTTTAGGTCTTCGGATTGCTTCTCTTTGGGTTGGCCAATTCGTGACGATGGTGAGTTTTTCAAATCAACACGAGCTGTAGCACAGGTAAGATCTGTATCCTGTGCAGATGTGTCTCTTTATGTGAATAAAAATCTTTGCTTGTTCTCATAATTGGACTGCTTTTCCAGGGGAAACAAGCTTCTCAGAAAAAGCCTGGATATATGGGGAAATCATTTTTTGTGGAAACTAGGAGCTTTTGGCATATTTTCCGAAGTTTTGATCGTCTTTGGACATTTCTCATACTTGCGCTGCAGGTATATTATTCGAGTATATGAAATCCTTGTTTGAGCTCCATTTTTCCCAAAACTCATTTTTTTCGAAATTCATTTTCAACCACACATTCTTCCATAAAATAATTTTACATGTAAATCCAAAATTTCTCTATTTTTTAACCCCACATTCTCCAAAAAATCACTTTCCAAAATACACTTCCCCAAAAAATGGGGCTAAATGATCAATAGAGTTTCTTTGCTTCTTGCTTTAGGTACTTGTTCAAAAGTTGAGATTAATCGATTGCAGGTCATGATTATCATTGCATGGAGTAACGTCTCTTTATTTGATATCTTCCAAAAGGATGTCTTATATAAACTTTCCAGTATATTTATCACAGCAGCCTTTCTCCGCTTCCTTCAGAGTATGCAATTCTTATTTTTATACTCTAGACTATGATATCTATGATTAAGAAGTTACTATTTGGTGTTGAAACTACTTGTATGTAGCTTTATCTTCTGAAAGTAGCGCAGCATTTCATTTCTTTTTACTCATTTGATTTAGGCTTTAGATTTTGACTTGTTAACTTATTTATCAGGAGTTTGTTTTTGAATTTGCTAGGTATTTTGGACCTCCTACTAAACTTCCCAGGTTATCTTCGATGGACATTCACTGATGTTTTGAGGAACATTCTCAAGATAATTGTGAGCCTTGCATGGTTCATTATCCTTCCTATATGCTATCTACACCAAGACAATTCATTTTCATTTTTCAATATCGACGATGTGCTCTCATTCCTCGACAAGGTTAAGGGTGTACCTCCTTTATATATCTTGGCTGTGGTAGTATACCTGCTGCCAAATTTATTGGCGGCAATTATATTTGTATTCCCAATGCTCAGACGCTGGATTGAGAACTCGGATTGGTTAATTGTAAGGTTTCTCCTATGGTGGTCGCAGGTACATCTTTGCCCACCTTTTCTTTTCTATTCCTAAGCTAGTACCGTCTCATGCTTTTGATAAGGTTAAGCTAATCAATATTAATACCAGAAGTGTTCTTTATCAGAATAGCTACATCCTTTCACTGGCCAGTATTAATCTGAAATATGAGATCCGACTTTGATGTTCAACATCTATTAATGAATGAACATCCAATAAATGTGTTTGGAAACATGTGCCCTTTTGTTATCAAATTTTGGTAGCGATTAAGTTCTCTCGTTTGCGAGAAACAAATTCCATTTGCTATGTATGTATATACACTTAGAGGTTATACTGGGAAAGTACATGCTTCTAGGTATTTTAGCTTCTTTGGAATATTAGCTCTGGTTTGTTTGATTTATTGTCTTCTCCTTTTGGTTTTGTTTCATTTTCCTTCTAAGTTAAAATTTTTAGCATGAAAATCATAACAGTAATCATAACATTTTTTTTTCTTTGATCTCTTAATTAAATAATTCAGCACGAAACGATTCACTATTTAATTTATTGTCTGTTCACATCAGCAAACCAGTGGTAGAGTTCTGTTTGCATTGATTTCAGCATTACAGCTCTGACTAACCGCCAAGCCAATCATTAGAGTTCTTCAGAAATTTTAGATTTTCTATTTAAGCTTCGTTGAATTTATTAAATTGTTTTTTTTATTCATCAAGTTGTTTTCTTTTGCATGTGGAATTTGATGTATTTTCCGAATTATCCTTCTAATAAATTTGGAAAAAGAGCGGAAATGTAGAGGAATGAGATTGTACTGGCAAAACATAAACATAGTTGTATATAGGCAAGAAACTTCAACATGCTTATGAAATTACGATTAAGTTTCTTACCTAATTTTATAAAATATCCAAGTTTTGATGTGTTTCTGCCAATAAAATTAGGGGATTACAGTTTTCATTTTTACATTCCTTCTTTCTTGTGTGTTAAAAACTGATCTGCTGTAAACTTGGCTTGACTTCTTTTGCAGCCAAGAGTCTATGTTGGAAGGGGAATGCATGAAAGTCAATTCACACTGATCAAGTATGTTTTACATTAATTGTCCAACCCTTAATTCTGTTTATGTGTTCTACATTACCTACAATTCTTATTGATTGATATCAGGTATACTCTCTTTTGGGTGCTGCTTATGTGTTCTAAATTCGCGTTTAGTTATTTTATGATGGTAATTTCACATCTTTAAGTTAATTCATAAAATATTCAACTCTAGGGGTGCTTTATTTCTAATTTCAGTTTCTGGTTTTATCCAGATAAAACCTCTGGTAAAGCCCACGAAAGATATAATGAATATTCATCGTGTTGAATATGCTTGGCATGAGTTTTTCCCTGATGGCAAGTATCTAGTTTTATCGATTTCTTTCCATATTTCTCAATATAAAATTTCAGGTTAACAAAGGTTTACATCAATGCATGCAGCTAAGCACAACTATGGTGCTGTTCTCGCACTTTGGGCCCCAGTTATTTTGGTTTGTCTTTTTTTTTTTTTTAATATTTAATCTTATTTTTAGTTTCATCTCATATTCTTTTTTTCTTTTTATTCCAATTATAGCTGTTCGTTCTCGGTAATATAGTGTCTTGTGGCTCTATGAGTTTTATGCAGGTTTACTTTATGGACCCTCAGATTTGGTATGCTATATACTCCACCCTGTATGGAGGTTTTATTGGGGCCTTTGGTCGTCTTGGCGAGGTACTCTTTCTTGTTCTGTTTTTAGGTTCCGAGTCAAATTTCTTGCATTGTCTCCAAATGCCATCATATTTACTTTCGAAATATAAAGTCACAAGTGGATCAAATATTATTGTGATAGGAAAATAGAAGTCCATGATAATTATATTCCTAGCTGACAGTAGTTGGAGATGTCATAGAATAACTGTCCTGTAAAACACATATTTCCCCCCTTTTCTAATAGACGGAGACATAAAACACATATAATTTAGTATTGGGATCATTCTGTTGTAGTGGTGGCTGTCGTATCTAATCACTGAAGCTCATGCCTTTTACATCTGATAATACCAGTTCATTTGTAGTTGATCTCTTTATTGTCCCCTTGCCTCTCCACAGATACGAACTCTTAGTATGCTAAGGTCGCGCTTTCATTCTTTACCTGGTGCATTCAACACTTATCTGGTACCTTCCGACAAAAATCGAAAAAGAGGGTTTTCTCTCTCAAAGCGCTTTCACGAGGTCTCTGTTTAATCCTGCAATGGATATGATTTGGCACCCCTAAGTAATGGGTAGTATAATCCAATTCTGAACTTATATTTTTTCAATATCTATAGGTTACAGCAAGTAAGAGAACTGAAGCTGCAAAATTTTCTCAGTTATGGAATGAAGTAATATGTAGCTTCCGTGAAGAAGATCTTATAAGTGACAGGAAAAGCCCCTACATCAGACAGTATTTTTTTTTTTCCAATCCTTATTTCTATTTTGCCATACAGTAGGAACTAAAATTGGTACTATTCGCCTCCAGGGAGATGGATTTGCTTCTTGTTCCATATTCGTCAGATATTAGCCTAAAATTAATTCAGTGGCCTCCCTTTTTACTTGCTAGCAAGGTACTACAGACTTACTGAGCCAGACGTGACTGTTTTTTGTATTCTTGTTGACTGTCGGCTTTTGCAGATTCCAATTGCGTTGGATATTGCAGTTCAATTTCGAACAAAGGATGCTGACCTTTGGAAGCGTATATGTGCTGATGAGTACATGAAATGTGCTGTTATCGAATGCTATGAATCATTCAAACTTGTTCTAAATGCCTTGATTGTTTGGGAAACTGAAAAAAGGTTGTTCAGTTTATTGCTGTATTAGCTCATCGAATTAAGTTTGATTAGACTTGTGAACTTATGTCTGCTATTTCCAGTATGTTCTTGGACTGTGTGAGGCTCCTAGAACCAGTTTTCAGCCTTACTGTAACTCTACTCCCACTATTTCCATTTATGTGTATATGAAGGTTATATAGTCATTTGTATTCTCGAGTTGTCATCGTTATGTTGAATACAGCTTCCAGTTTCTTCTTTTGTTTAATATTCTAGTCATTTGCTCTCCCCCTTTCCTGTGTGGATCAGAATCTCGCTAAGACTTGTGAGCTAGCACAAAAAGATGATCTAAATAGTGAACTCTCCACAACATTTATATAGAACACGTTGTTTGTAGGGTATTTTTAATGCAACCCTTCTCTTTTGTGATTAAAAATTTCCGTTTGATTGTTAGAAACTGAAAATTGTCATTGATTTGTTGACTATTAAATCATACATTCTGTTCATTAGTTTTCCCCATTAAATTATCATAGAGAATGAGCTGTATAGAAAAGTTCAAAGATTATTGTTATCATTAGTGAAGTTCTGATATCAGCTTCCATGGAACAGGATAATTGGAATCATCTTTAAAGAAGTCGAAAGCAACATACAGAAGAACACGTTCCTTGCAAATTTCAGAATGAAGCCTTTACCTAATCTTTATAAAAAGTTTGTAGAGCTTGTGGAGATATTGGTAAGTAATTTGTGCTTACTATACACAAGCTATAAATTTCACTTTCATGTTAATGAAATTTTCTTTGCATGTTGCAGAAAGACAGTGATCCATCCAAGAAAGATAGAGTGGTTTTGTTGTTGCAAGATATGTTAGAAGTAGTTACCCGTGACATGATGGTGAATGAGATCCGGTGTGTAGATTGTTCATCTTGTAGAAGTATCATTATTGTTATTCTTTAAAACATGCGAAACAGTATCAGTATAGGTTTATGAGAGAGCATTATGAGATTCAATTGCATTCATTTGAATGCAGTGAACTGGCTGAACTTAGTCATAGTAGCAAGGATAGTGGAAGGCAACTTTTCGCCAATACTCCAAATACAGCACAATGGGAAGAGCAGGTACACACAATGAGCCTACACACATAGCACATATAAGTATATAATTTGTTTTGTTCATATCTATATAAAGATATATAGGAACATAGGAATATTCAGTATATGGCGACTAAATGAAGCACTAATATGCATGATTTTATCGTAGATACGGCGTCTTTATCTGCTCTTAACAGTAAAAGAATCTGCAATTGATGTGCCAACAAACCTTGAAGCACGCCGGAGGATAGCATTTTTCACAAATTCGCTCTTTATGGATATGCCACGTGCACCTAGAGTTCGCAAAATGCTTTCATTCAGGTGCCGTTCCAATTCATTTCTATGTATGCAATGCAGAGAGTGTATGTGTGCTGTCTATATTTACTATATTCTTGTTTGCGGAGGTGATAAGTTTTACAGTAGGTGATTCATGTTTATGGACATGCTATGAGCTTGTTGAATAAACCTTCCGCTATTCTAATTTTTTATACTTCCATCATCACATTTAGCCCCCAGTTTGATTCCCATTAAACTAAAAAAAATGAGTTTTGAATAGTATTTTTTTTTAAAATGTGTGATTAAAAAGTAGAGAAAAATTTTGGATTTTCGAGTTGAATATTTTGTTGTGTGAAAATAATCATGTAGCAAAAATTAAAATAAATTAAAGGGTGTCAAATAAGGGCTTAGTTAGTCACTGGAGTGGAGAACATAAGGTTTGATGAACTAGCATAAAAAAATTGGCAGTTATTGAGAATATTGACATATGCATGGTTAGTATTTATGAGTTCACTAATTTTCTCTTTATTGCCCTCAAAAAAAATTTGTTACAATATAATTTTTTCAAAAGAACCAAAACCAATTGATTTATATGTTTTAGATAAATTAAAAACATTGTCAAGCTTATTGGACTATATCAGGCGTAGAGGCGGAGGGGGAGAGGAGTGGTGACTGCCGCGGCAACATCTTCAGAATTTTCTAATTTTACATGGAAATTTTGAATTTTTAATATATACACAGTGCATATACGTTTCGACTGCCTACCTAAATTTCTTGCATTCACCAATGGTAGGGTGTGCGTGAATTTGTAAGCTATTGTAATATATGGATGTGTTTGAACCACATTATTTTGGAATAGTACATTGATGGAGAATGTGTAATTGAAAAAGAAGGAAAAGTTATTGATGTGATGGACAATATTATTTTATTAAAGAATGCTTGGTTGAAAATGGGTAGAAGAATAAGAATGAGAATTTTAACATGGCTCAAACAGGGGCTATATCTCAAAATTAATAATTTTATAATTGGCATGCAGTGTCATGACTCCGTACTACAGCGAGGAAACTGTCTATTCCAAGAGTGACCTTGAAATGGAGAACGAAGATGGTGTATCAATCATATATTACCTTCAAAAAATTTATCCAGGTGTTCATAATTTCTCTCATTTTTACATGCTATTTCACTTTGAAGTGTTGTATCGTTTCATTTTACTGACGTAGAATCGTGTTATCAATTTGAACACCGAATATCTCGTTCAGATGAATGGAATAACTTCATGGAGCGTGTAAATTGCAAAGAGTACGAGATTTGGGAAAATGAAGAGAACATACTGCAGCTACGTCACTGGGCGTCCTTGAGAGGCCAGACTCTTTGCAGAACAGGTTAGTTGAGTCCCCCCCCCCAAACTTGACCTTCCATTTTCCATTCACATTGTTTGTTTTACAATATTTATTCTTCTGCAGTGAGAGGAATGATGTATTACAGACGGGCTTTGAAGCTTCAGGCTTTTCTCGACATGGCTAGGGAAAATGGTAAGATGAGTCTTATCGGGATATGTAAGGGATGGGATCATAGAGTTGGAATGTCAAGAGTTCAAGTGTATTGAAATTAAAAGTAAAGATGCTTAGTTTATGATGTTCATGTGTGGTTTAGTTTCAGAAAATTGGTTCTGAAATTCAATTATTTTGAAGTAGACAAAAAAATTTGTTAATTTAGAAAAATTATTCCTAAACCTATTTGTCTATTAATCACGTCAGAAAAAAAATTTGGTAGCTGTTCTGCATTATGTTCGACTCTCTGATCAAACTGTGCTACCACATAAAGAAATGCTTCTAACTTGTATGTTCTAGAATGTCTCTGGCATTCTCTGAATTGAGATGTTAACTACCAAATTCTCTCAGGCTAGTTTCTGAGTTTTAACTGCTTTAGCCTAAACTCAACAGAGATACTTGAAGGATACAGAAGTATAACTGCACCATCAGAGGAAGATAGGAAGAGCCAAAGATCCTTATATTCTGAATTAGAAGCTGTAGCTGACATGAAATTCACATACGTTGCCACCTGTCAGAACTATGGGAACCAGAAACGCAGTGGAGATCGTCGTGCAACTGACATTTTGAATTTGATGGTTAAGTAAGTTATATTCTTGAGACAGTGAGAAGTTAATATGTTAAATTGAAGATTCTTAAGCCTTCATTTATTGAGCTAATTTGATTTTGCAATCTTCTGCTTGATTTTTACAGTAATCCATCCCTCCGTGTAGCATATATAGATGAAGTCGAAGAAATGAAAGGTGGAAAAAACCAAAAGGTTTATTATTCGGTATTGGTAAAAGCTGTTGATGATCTTGATCAGGTATATCATTCTTAATTCCAAATGAAACACCAATTTAATTTTGTTGCAACTCAAGGGCATAGTGTTTTTGTTTCTCCCTAAAGGAAATTTACCGCATAAAGTTGCCTGGCTCAGCAAAAATAGGAGAAGGGAAACCTGAAAACCAGAACCATGCTATTATTTTTAGTCGTGGGGAAGCTCTTCAGACCATAGATATGAACCAGGTATATTGGAGAAAATTGGATTCATTAGATAGCTGAATTTGTTTAGCCAAGAAGAACATAGTTGCCTTCTTCTTTTTGTAGGACAATTATTTAGAAGAAGCTTTTAAGATGCGGAACCTTCTCGAGGAATTTAACGAGGATCACGGGGTGAGGCCACCTACAATTTTGGGTGTTCGTGAACATATCTTCACTGGAAGGTTGGCTATGTTTAAGCTTTCATTAATTCATTACATTCAGATTAAGCTATATCTGATATAATTTCACGTCTTAACTGCAGTGTGTCATCATTGGCTTGGTTTATGTCGAATCAAGAAACCAGCTTTGTCACCATTGGTCAAAGGGTTCTTGCAAGACCTTTGAAGTATGTTCTTTTTTATTTTGTGAACTGATTTAAGTGTTGAATAAAAAGTCATCGTCTTTCTTGGTTTGTGTTTTAGCTTGACCAAGAACTTGTACCTTCTTTATCTTCAACAGAACAAAGCACTAATTATCAATCACAAGCATTTTGAAGTATGATTAGTGCTACATAAAATAATGGATGACTCAATTGCTTTTAGCACGTTGTTTCATTTAAATAATTATTCAAACATGAAGGTTGCTAATCATCAAAAGATGATTGATGACTCAATTCCTTTTAGCATGGTGTTTCATTTAGATAATTATTCAAACATGAAAGGTTGCTAATCATCAAAAGATGAAAAGAAAGGGTAGTCATTTCTGTTCCAAAGACGGAGGAAAAAACATTCTTCCTGCTAATCAGATGTGCAGCATAAAACATGGAACTAATGTTGACAAATCTATCTCTATAAAATGGGTAGTCAAAGGCTGATTACTAGTTGATTTGCTGATGAAGGCTGATTGTGTGCTGTATAAATCACGGAACTAATGTTGAAAAATCAATCCCTATAAAATGGATGGTCAAAGGCTGATTATTAGCTGTTGTGTTGGAGAAGTCTGATTGCTAGTTGATTCCATAATTGTAAATTAAGGCTGACTTTAAGAGTATCCAATGATTGTTGGTAGTATTTTTAGGAAGTAAGTTTTTCCTTTTGTATAGAATACAACACCTATATAATTCTATAGATTTATTCTTTGCAATACAACGAGATATACACGTTCAGGTGCACTGACATGGTATCAGAGCTATTTTCAAGTCAATTCTGTAAATCTAGGTGGTGTGTTTTCTTGGAGGATTTCAAGTGTTTCTTGGAAGCTTCCTGTCTGGAGTTTGAAGGTATTAATTCTGGGTTTTATCAAGGTCTCTTGATACCTACTGAGTTCAGTCTTTTGTAGATATTGTGGTACAAATTTTCTTGGCTTCTTTTCAATCAGAGGTTGATATATGTGTTGTGGATTGCCTGAATTCTTTAGAAGTCAATGTTGTTTCGTGATGTCAGGAGGAAACACTATTGTGCATTTCAATGGGAAAAAAATTACTTGGCAATTTAGAATGTCATGAAAGGGAAGGAGTTGTGGGGATATATAGATGGCAAGAGTAAAGCTCTTGACAGTGGAACATATCTTGTTTAATGGGAAAGCAAGAATGCAAGAGTTTATGGCTTGGCTATTGCGATCTATTGAGCCTCACATTGTGAATAATCTTCGTTCCTTCACAATTGCTAAATTGATGTGGTAGTATCTGAGGCGTGTCTACAATCAAGACAACAAGGCTAGAAGGTTCAGTTGGAGTTGGAGCTTGCTAATTACAGTCAAGGTAATCTGTCCATTGGACAATTTTACGGTGGGTTTCTTAATTTATAGAGTATTTGGGTATTATTCGTGTTAAGGTTCCTCAAGAAGCATAAATTGCAGTTTAGGATGTTCATGCAGAGAGTCAGAGAGATCAATTTCTAATGAAGTTGAGATCAGAATTTGAAACTATTCGGATAGGTTTACTAAATTGTGATCCCGTCTCCTCGTTGGATGTACTCAACTTGGAATGACATAAGATAGGATTAATTACAAGGCAGTGAATGTAGCCTATGCTACTTAGAGAAGAGGAAGAAACCTGTCGAAAATTCAATGATACCGCAGCAAGGAATATGGGCATATTTTACGGAATTATAGCAAGAGATTCTGCAACTATTGCAAGAAGGATGGTCATATCATTAAGGAATGTCCAATACAACCCTAAAACAGACAGGCACAGATGTGGATCTACAAATCTCACCAGTGGCTTCAGATCTTTTATAGAATGTTGCATCCATCTCGACTGGACCAGCTGGTGTTAATTAGCTTGGATTCGCGTCCGAGATGGTACAACAAAAGATTGTGTGAGTTTTCTTTGCTTTCGGACAGCATTTCCTATTGATTTGTTTAGGTTTCTCACCTAAAGGCAGGGAGAGATTTCTCACCATATCCCATGTTTGAGTCACAATATTTCCACAAGAATGCATATGTGATGGGGAATATGTGGTTGAAAAAGAAGGAAAAGTTATTGATGTGATGAAAAATATTATTTTATTGAAAAATGTGGTTGAAAATGAGTAGAATAATGAAAATGAGTAGAATAATGAGAATGAAAAATAATGTGGCTTCAACAGGGGCATACAATGACCACTACGAACGAAGAACCAATGACGATGAAGGAAGAGAAAGAGTAGGAGGCTGAGTAGAAGAATGAAAATGAAAAAATAATGTGGCTCCAATAGGGGCATACAATGACCACTACGAACGAAGAACCAATGACGACGAAGGAAGAGAAAGAGTAGGAGCTAGCCTTTGTAGAGGTGGAATCAAATGATTACGAGATAGACAATGAGACAAAGGAGAGCACTTAGACAATTTACTTTAAGGACATTTAGCTCCCACCTTCTTGATTTGTGGATTCGGGTACCTCAAATCATATGATTGGCAACGCGAATATGTAACGTGGTATTCACAAATATGAAGGTGCCCGATACATTTAGACGTAGAATGCTTGCTAGGCTTTGTATACCCGCGAGTCGTCGATGCTCAATAACGTTGATTCCCAATTCCGATTTCCCACCTGAGTGGACATTGAACCTCGATGGTCTAGCAAAGTCACTTAATCCCTAGATAGTTAATGGTTTTACTTATACATCACTTTTTGTGACTTTGGATACTATTGCAGTGCCTTGTTCTTATTCTTGAGCATCTTTTCTTCTTATTCTTGGGCATCTCTTCAACCTTGTTTATAGTAAGCTATACACCAATAGCTTCAAGTACGACCGGAAAATCACACTTGAGATATTGTGTCTTATCCTCCTGGTGTGAGACATACCAGGTGTAAATGGATCTATTCGGTTAAGTTTTACTCTGATGGTTCCTTAGAGAGGTACAAAGCTCGTCTAATGGCCCTTGGAAATTGTCAAAAGTATAGCGTTGATTATGAATAAACTTTTATGCCTGTTGCTAAGATGTGCAGACCGTCTTGATCATTTTTGCCTCTTAAGGCTGGGCTCTCTGGCTAATGGATGTCAAGAACACTTTTCTACATAGAGATCTCAGGGAAGAAATGTATAGGACTCCTCCCCAAGGTCTATTTCTACACCATATTTTGATGTTTATAGCCTAAAATGGAAACTCTATGGCTTAAAGCAAGCATCGCGTGCTTGGTTTAATAAGTTTGGTTCCACTCTTCTTGACTTTAATTTTGTTCAAAGTAATTTTGATTCTATCTCTTTCTCCGAAAGGCTACTACCGAGATTGTCTTGCTTTTGGTCTATGTGAATGATATCATGATTGTAGTAACGGACTCCAACTTGATTGAGCAGTTACAATAACACCTCAAGGCTTCTTTCTATATGAAGGATCTTGGACATCTGTCGTATTTTCTCGGCCTTAAGGTTCAAACCACACTAGAAGGTAAATATTTGCATCAACACAATTATACACAGAATGTAATTGCTTTGGCTAGTCTTCGGGAAGGAAGTTCGGTTCTTCTACATTTGGTAATGAATTTGAAACTGCAATAAGGGAAAGGGGAACTTCTTTCTGATCTCTCATTCCGACAATTGATTGGAAGCTTTGACTATTTAACATTTACAAGACCAATATTCATTTGCTGTTCAACAAGTTAGTCAGTTTATGCAAGCACCTTGCCACCTTCATCTTGCTGTTATTCGTCGTATTATTCTTTATCTTAATAGGACTTCTTGACGTGGGTTATTCTTTCCGGTTGGATCTTCCATTCTATGGTGCATGTTTCTCGAAAATGCTCTTATCTCTTAGAAGAGTAAGAAGTGCGCTCGTGTTTCAAAATCTTCTAATGAGTCCAAGTATCGTGCTATGTCTACTTCGTGTTCTGAGATTGTGTGCTTCGTGTGTTGGCATAACTTGGTTTTCCTTAGCTCTAGCATGCTCTGCTTTATGCTGACAACACGAGTGCTATTCGGATTGCATCTAATCGAGTCTCTCATGAGCGGACCAAGCACATCGAAGTGGATTGTCATTCCATACTCGAAGCTTTTGTTAGGGGTGTGATTGCTCTTCCTCATATTTCCGGTGTTCTTTAGACAACCGATGTGCTCACCAAGGCTCTTACCCATCACCGACACAAATTGATGCTTCTTGATCCCCGTATCAATTTGAGGGAGATGTTAATCAGACGTGCAACATAAAACAGGGAAATAATGTTGACAATTCTATCTCTATAAAATGGATAGTCAAATGCTGACTATTAGTTGATTTGCTCATGAAGGCTGATTGTGTGCAGTATAAATCAGTGAACTAATTTTGACAAATCAATCCTTATAAAATGGGTAGTCAAAGGCTGATTATTAGCTGATATGCTGAAGAAGGCTGTGTGCTAGTTGATTCCATAATTGTAAATTAAGGCCGACTCTAAGAGTATCCCATGATTGTATGTAGTATTTTTAGGAAGTAAGTTTTTCCTTTTCGTACAATACAAACACCTATACTATAGTATAGATTCATGACTGCACAACAAGATATACACATTCAGACGCATTGACACAATGACACTTCCCTGCTTGAGCATGCTCCATCTGACTATTTATTTTTGAAAACAACTGCGTAAAATTGACAATTGGAGCGAACAAACAGTTCCACAAAAGAGAGAATACAATGCAGAAGTAGCAAAAGAATCCAGATTCTGAAACAATCATCCTGTTAGATTTTTTTGATGATCCATCTTGAATTGCTGAAAATATGCATGATTTGATCTCTCTAATTGGTTTGTTAGGGTGCGATTCCACTATGGACATCCAGATGTATTTGATAGAATATTTCACATCACTCGTGGTGGAATTAGCAAAGCTTCAAGGGGTATTAATCTCAGCGAGGATATATTTGCTGGTGAGATCTTTAAACCACACTGTTTACTCTTGCACTTACGGTTTCTACTTACAATCTGACATATTTTACTTTCTGAAGGTTTTAATTCAACTCTAAGACGTGGAAATGTTACTCACCATGAATATATCCAAGTTGGGAAGGGACGAGATGTTGGCCTCAACCAAATATCACTTTTTGAAGCCAAAGTTGCATGTGGTAATGGGGAACAGACACTCAGCCGTGATATCTACAGATTAGGGCATCGTTTTGACTTCTTCCGCATGCTGTCATGTTACTATACAACCACTGGGTTTTATGTCAGTTCAATGGTAATATATTTTACTTTCTGGTCATAAAAGTGAGTATATAAATTTGGGTTCACTAATGCTTTAAGAAAAGGAAAAATTGAAATTAAAAAGAAAAATTTGGAAGTGAGTATATTTATCATTTGTTTTCTTGAAATGGGCTGGCAACAATCTTTAACATTTATTATTTCTTCCTTATCCAGGTAATTGGGGAAATATGTGTTTAAAACAAGCAGCTACAAAAGCAAACACAAACACAAACTATTCCTTATCCCATTTATTTGGGGTCGGCTACATTAATATCTTTTTTCTCACAATTTTCTTCGAACCTTGGTACATCTACTAAAAGATCTAATGAAATCAATTATTTGGCAGATATGTCAACCTCATGTTATGTTTGGTCTACTACTTCTGCTAACTTAAATCTTTTTGATATTATCCTTTTTATGGCATACAAAATTTGAAAATTTTGTTTCAAAATGTGTTCCTCAAGTGGACTAACCCATGTTAATTCTGGTTTACTACTACTGCCTCTTAACTTTAATCTTTTTGACTTATTGCTTTCATGGCATACAAAATTTGAAAAATTTGTATCACTACGTGTTCCTCTAGTGGACTAACCCTAGTATTCCTTAATACTATGCAGTTGGTAGTTCTTACCGTCTACGCGTATTTGTATGGCAAGCTCTATCTTGCAGTGAGTGGACTAGAGAAAACCATAGTCAAATTTGCACGAGCTAAGGGAGATGAAGCGCTGAAGGTTGTCATGGCATCACAGTCTATTGTTCAACTAGGTCTTTTGATGTCATTGCCCATGGTCATGGAAATTGGTCTAGAGCGAGGCTTTAGAACTGCTTCTGGTGATATAATAATTATGCAGCTTCAGCTGGCATCCGTCTTCTTTACTTTCTCTCTTGGCACAAAACTCCATTACTTTGGAAGGACAATTTTACATGGTGGAGCCAAATACAGAGCCACTGGGCGTGGTTTTGTCGTGCGACATGAAAAGTTTGCTGAGAACTACAGAATGTACTCTAGGAGTCATTTTACTAAAGCGATGGAACTGTTGATTTTGCTTATAACATATCATGCTTATGGCTCAGCAGTAAACAATTCTACTGCTTTCTTTTTTCTAACTATCACAATGTGGTTTCTTGTGGGCTCCTGGTTGTTTTCTCCTTTTCTTTTCAATCCTTCCGGATTTGAATGGCAGAAAATAGTGGACGACTTTGAAGATTGGACTAAGTGGATAAGTAATCGTGGTGGGATTGGTGTTCCTGCAACCAAGAGTTGGGAGTCCTGGTGGGATGAGGAACAAGAGCATCTCCAGCACACAGGTTTAATAGGCCGTTTCTGGGAAATTGTACTTTCTCTGCGCTTTTTCATCTACCAGTACGGAATCGTTTATCATTTGCATGTGGCCCAGAAGGACAAAAGTATCATGGTGAGCATATGAATTTTGGTTTAAATTTTTCTTCTTGTTTTTCAGCGAACGAAACCAATTACGTAATCAATAATATAAACTAAGACCAGGCTCCTGTTGAAGGTTTGGAATAATTTTTGAACCTAACCTGCTGTTGTGGTTACAGGTTTATGGTCTATCCTGGCTGGTTATTGTTGCTGTGATGCTCATTCTAAAGGTAAATTGTCAAACATTTGTTGTAAATTCAGAAAAGATAATGACTTCCTATGTATGTGCCGGATGTCTCTGTACCTCCCTCACATATATCTTTTATCTGCAGATTGTCTCCATGGGAAGAAAGAAATTCAGTGCAGATTTTCAGCTGATGTTTAGACTTCTGAAACTATTTCTGTTTATTGGCTTCATAGTTATATTGGTCATTTTCTTTACATTCCTTGAGCTCAGAGTTGGAGACATTTTTGCCAGTTTACTAGCTTTCATGCCAACTGGATGGGCTCTTCTGCAGGTGCACTTGTACACTTTTTTGTGTTAATGATTTACAAAAAATTCCGCGACGCTAATCAGATGTCAATTTTAATTGTGAATTTTGGTACCGTTTGGTGCAGATAGCACAAGCTTGCAGGCCAATAGTGAAGGGAGTCGGAATGTGGAGATCTGTTAAAGCTCTAGCCAGAGGATACGAGTATATAATGGGGATAGTGATCTTTACACCTGTGGCAGTCTTGGCCTGGTTCCCATTTGTCTCTGAGTTCCAAACTAGGCTGCTTTTCAACCAGGCTTTCAGCAGAGGGCTACAGATTCAACGTATTCTGGCTGGCGGAAAGAAGCAAAAGTAAGAAAAGTAAATCCTGGAACACTGTATTTGGGAATAAGACACGAGCCCGCACTGTGTATCTCAAATGTATATAGCATGCTCTTGGCTTTCTCCTTCAGAAATTCTTTGATCTCGAGTAGAAATAAGAGGAAAAGCAAATACTTAATACCGTGAATACCGAGAAGTAATTTCTACTTTGTTGATGATTAAGTATTTCTGTTTATGGCGAATTTCCAGTTTCTCGTTTGCTTTAAATTTACTACTACTTATCGAATAATACTATTGATAATCAGCGACTGTAGTAGTCATTCAACTTATTATTCGAGACATTATTTTCTTATAACAAGTTAATGTTTCAAATAAAAGGCTATCACATAAGAATAATTACTACAGTCGCTGACTATGAATGACATTTCTCTTTTTTATCACCAGTTGAGCACAAGATAAAGGCCAATTAATAGATGGGAAATAATCTCTAATTGATGCAGGCAACCAAGGAAATAAACAAAGAAGGAAAACAATCAACTAAATGGAAATAAAGCGTCAATTATGGAATGTTTTAATTGTGCTATTTTCTCAGCCAATTATGATATTTTCTTCGTCAAATCCATTGCATCAAAAAGTAAGCAAATTGGAAAGTGGAAACTATAATACATCAGAATGTTTAATGCCCAAATCTTTATGGAATGTGACATGTGTTCAAATCTTGGGAAGTTTTTGGTCAATTTGAATTTTTAGTGTTTATTGGAGACTTTTGTGTGTGCGCGCGCGTTTTTCGGAAAGTGGTGAATAGAAGATTAAGGTGTTAAGAATGATCATTTGATGCTAAATATCAAATTGGAAATCTTTTAATAATTCTTAAAAAGTTAAGGGACTAAAGTAAAGATAAATTTTGTGTTGACCTATGGTTGATCATGACCTTAATGTTTTGATTATAACAAACAAGTTCATCTTGTTTATTAACAAATTGAATTGAATTTTTAAGCCAACAAAGTAATAAAGATTATTATTCACACTCAAATTAAGTACAAGTGAAGGTTAAACGAGAATTCAAGACAAAT
>CAIGRF010101398.1:0-13927 GCA_903798235.1 Fraxinus ornus | reverse complement strand
CCGAAACATATTTTCGTAAACAGTAAGAATCTCAACTTAACACACTATATATAATTGCTTGAATCATTGCTACAAATCAATAAAGCCATGGCGTTGTGCTAACTAGAAAATTTGTTTACGTGCTTGCAGTGTGTTGCTGGGCGAAGCTTGCGACATTCTGGGAGGAGAATTCTGTCAGCCCGAATGCCAACTGGGAATCTGCTAGAACCACTATTATCATACTTTAAGCTTTGGCATTTGTAGTATCTAGTTGATCATCGTTTGTGTAAGATACGTTAATTTTTTGTGTGTTGTATGAAGTTGAAAATATTACGTGTATAATTCTATATTAATAAACATTTGCTTCCTGTTAAAGTAGCCGTAGCAGTCATTTCATCTTTGCAATATCAAGATTTCATAAAATAATTACCAGTGAATCCCGGAACCAAAAGCTTAAACTAATTCTCAACAAATTTGCAAGTCAAATCTTTTAATTCTTTGTTAAGGTCAGATCAATGAATGGATACCAATACGCCACTGCTGATATAAATGAGACTTGTTAGCATCCGATAAATGCCTATAATACTCCAAAACAAAGAAAATAAAATGGACGCACGTTGGCTAACATACTAAGCTTTAATAGGTCATAACTTCTTCAGTCAAACACGGCTTAAATGAAGAATTACCATTATACTTTTTACAATAATTACCATTGGTCAATAAACTTTAAAGCGTTTTTGACCAGCCACTGAACTTACTAAATCGGCAGTAATGGTGATGTCAAGAATAGTAAAATGACAAGTGGCAACTGAAAATAGGGCCGGATTATTTTTCTATCTAATCTTGGTTGTTAATTATCTAACATAGTGCTGCCACTCTACATTTACTTGGATATTAAAAAAGGTGTAAAATGCAGATACGATGATGATATTTGCATCATCTGAGACTATTGTGAAGATGATATACAAACATACGATCCCCACGCCTAAAAACGAATGCAGCAAGCCCCTGCAGCTTGGTGTGAGTTTTGCTGGTGGATACAGAGCTGGTGGTTTCTATTCTGTTGTATGACATCCTGTTGACTACCTTGTCTCTTTCATCAACAATGCCAAGGGTGTCACTGTTGGCGATGTGAGTGTTTTACTTGTATTCTTCCCTCTTTTATCCCGGATTTCTCAATTAATAAAAAAGGTATGGATATGTCGTGCTCTAAGTTTGCAACTTGGTTGTGTCGCAAAGAAATGTACTTTTAAGTCTGTAACAAACGGTGAACAGAGGGCCATAGACAAGCAAGCCTTGACTTCTGCCCCTTCTATTACAGTTTGTAACTATTAACAGTTGGCGTACTAACGACATTATGAACCAATAAATGAAAATATTGCTAACCTAGATTATGATCAGCAGGAAAGTTGTCATTGTCTCCTACAAGAGTTGACCCTGATCCAAGACCGTTGAAATCTGCCATTGTTTCTCCTTGATAATCAAGTGGAGAATCATCTAGGAAGCTCGGGTCATAATCAATTGACATTCCCATCACACCCAAAATAGGAAGGCTAAAATCAATGCCATCAAAGATCTCTCTCATTTCCAAATCTCCTGCTTTCACAGCCTCAATCACCTGATCCAACATAAAGAGGATGAAAAATGCAGAACCAGAAAATTAAGAAAAGTTTCAAAATAGTAGGGAAAATGATTTCTTACGTATGTTTCTCTTTCATCATCTCGGTAAATAAGAACGTAATCCCCCGCAATCAAGCTATGGGTACTCACAAATTCCCCTGATCAGTTTGACAAAATAACATTAACATGAATTTTAATTCAAGGAGTTCCAAAAAGAGAACAAAACTAAAATCTGTTCCTTAAATACCAGTGTACTCGAGCACATACATCCTGCTGCTATTGTTTGGCCAAAACCTACGTGGAATAAGAAAACACAAGGTATCGACTCACAGTTCAGGCCCTTATAATTGCATTATAGCTTCATCAGAAACAACTTATAAATTAGTACTGATATTTAATTAATTTCTTGTTCAATCTCTAGTACTTTACCTTTTGGATTCATACAACAAATAAAAGAAATCAATTATACCAGTTCGTAATTAATATCAGAGATAATGGTAGTCTTAATAGGAAACCTGAACTTGAAACACCACTCATGAATGCCATCCATGTCCATCACGTCGATAATAATCCCTTCCTTGCTCTCAAGGACAGGAAGATGAGTCTCAGCTTCTTTCTGCAATCAAAAAACGGAAGGCAGCTTGATTGTTAGGCTCTAGAACAGGGCACATGCTGCACATCAGTACCTTTCTAGTCTTTGGAATAGCTAAGGATGGTTGGTTCCTATGATGCTATTGGTTATCTATTGAAAAAAGTAATGATGGAAAAAATGTCCAGAAATTATGGGTCGTAAAACAGATACAAGTTAAATAAAAGGACGCAATGATTCTGCAAAGTGAAAGCTGATATGCAAACCTTTGGAAGAACCATTCTTCTTAGGCTGTTTACATCACTCTTCTGGAGCTGCTTCTTGAAAAGAAACTTGAGCTTTGTCCTAACAATTGCCTAAAACATCAAACCATGACTACTGTCAAAGATATTCCTAAACAGACTTGATTCGAACTAAATAACGAAGATAATTAAAAACCATTCTGATTACAAGATAAAAATTATTTATAATACAGCATGTATAGCTGCATAAATTAGTCTTTCCTCGAGAAGAGTGCAACATTTCCAGCATCTGGCTCATAAGTCCCTAAATTAGCAGAAACACCCAATATCTGGTGATTAAGTTGCTGAATTTGTGTGAAATGTAACTTTGTTCCATGTTTAAGCATTTCCTACATTTAGTGGCGGCTTTCATTGGCCACTTGTTTTGCGTCTACATGGCAACTAGGAACCTATAACAAAAGGCACAATTACTCTAGCGGTGGTCTAGATAATTGCTTGAAATGTGCATCAACACCTTAACATAACACCTTTCTTAATGTTCACGCACTCGCTAGTTATGTCGGCGGCTTTTGCCTGACTGCCACCTCTAAAATGCTTCTCATCCACAGAAAAAAGTAGAAATTTATTTACAACAGAATTATGGTTATTTCCGACTTTAAACTTTAGTGGCATCTCCTCAAACCACCAATGGTCGGTTGCATAAAATTAAGGAGGTTGATGACAACACTAGTCTAGTCCTTATCATTAGCTACAAAAGAGAGTTGCCATGAAGATAAAGTTGCAACTGTCAATGAGTAATGACCATATATATTTATACACTTAAAAGAGCTGCGGTTTGAGTAATTGGTGTTGTAAGTTTGATGTTGCAAAAGTCTCAGCTGTGTCTAATACTACACATTTATAGGAGAGTTTTGCAGCAAACCTGCATATTGTGGTTTGACCCAAATTCTGGTGGGTATTGGAGTCTAAATTGGAGTGGTTTTGAAAAGAACAAAATTATGGACCGGAGGAAAAAGTCGCCGCTTTTTCGCTAGCTTGGCGTTATCTGGATGCTCGAGCGAGAGGGGTGAAAATCAACCCGAGATCTTGTCGCTCGACTGTCGCCGGCTGGCTGCTCGAGTGACACATTGTCGCTCGACCTTCGCTCTTTTTCAGACCAAGCCCATTTCTTCTGTTTGACGCGTTTTTGGACTCCTTTCTTTCTACAACTCAAAACCTAGGGCGTATATATACATATATAGTGCACGACTTGTAACAATAGAAAACATTCTACAATAGAGAGAATTGAGAGAAAACGTTCTTCAGTGCTTAGATTTCAGTTGATTATTGAAGTTTTGTCTTGTAAACACAAAGCTATTGATTTATAGTGGATTCTCCTCCTCAAATTTTGGGTGTTCTTGTTCTTCTTTTCATCTTTATTTCATTGTTGTTATATCTTGTGATCATGTTGTTATTTGAACTCAAAGAGAAGGAGAATATCAACTTTCATTCATACTCAATAAAGTAAGGAACTGGCTGAAACATATATAGAGCAGCCATCATTCTTTTACATCACAAAAGTGTCTAACCAACCTCTATTTTTACCTACTACCACCTTACACATTTGACAGCCCACTCATTTCCCTGCAAGACCATACTTGCTTAACTTATAAAATACAACTTAAGCTAAGATTTAGTACATCAAAAATATAGGACTATGACAACAAAAGTCTCAATGCTAAACGTCAATACTCGTCCGTGAGACTTTTGTTGGAAACACTAAGCCAATTCCTCAATGTTTCAAATCTCCCTTATATGGGGAGAAATCAATAAATGTTTCTTTCAAAAAAACAAAACATAGAGTTAAATTAAAGAGCATGGTTGGAGTGCATAAAAAATTGACTTTAAATTCAAAGATGCTCTATATAATGAATAAAATGCACTTTATAAATAGCGAGTATCTTGGATATGCTCTTAGTAATCTAGAAATTAAACCAAAAAATGATTTCATTTTGTAATATTTAATTCCAAAACATATATCTCGACGTGATGAAAAAGGTGGAAAAATAAAAATTAAAAGTCTTGAAAAACAACACTTGCAAATTGTATGGTAACGTATATTTTTTAAAAAAAAATGCTATCAGAGTTTGATGGAATTGCAAGACTTCAAAGGATTGTTATCGGGAACAGATTGATTGTCCGAAATATATTCTGCAAAAATTAGAAGAAACTATTGTGTGCAAAGGAAGGAAAAAATAAAAAAATAAAAAAAAATACAACAACAGAAGGGAGAGACAGAAACCAAATCCAGATCTCACTCACAAGTACACATACTATATTATTACTATTCACTACTAAATTCACTTAAGATGAAAATAAATAGATGACACGAGTACTCTGAAAGGAAAAGAAAAGAAAGAATTGTTTACACGTGTGGGGGGAGGAGGTAGCACGAGGGAGTTGGTAATTTTCAACCCCTCAAGATTAGCTCGCCTCGCCCGGGGCATCCTTGGTCCAGTCTGAACAGTGAAGCCAGGGATGTTAAAAAGGTCGGCCTGCTCCCGCTGCCTGGTGCTCCTTGTCCTGCTGCTTTTTGCATTTTCAGTGTAGGTTCCCTCCATTCTCTCTGTTTGTTATCTTAAGCTTAGAAGATGGGTTGAGTTGTAGAGAGAGAAGAGAGGAAAGCGGTGGTATATGGTAACTAATGAGGGTGGGCAATGAGGGATGGGTTTGATGGTTTATTGGGGTTAATTTTTCTAATTTTAGCAAGGATACCTGATCAGAAGTGACATTTGTGCAATATTGATTCATGGTAGCAGCTCAAGTTTTGTTTTTTTGCTCTAGAAAAACAGGGTAAGTTTGTGAGAGTGAGAGATAATCTGAAGCAAAAGCCTAACCAGAGTTAAGAAAATAAAATGGGTTTGTGTTATCATATTATCTTAAATGCATTGGGGAAGAATCGTCCATTTGCATTGAAGGGCGGTCGAAGGGAAGTGACGAATGGAAATTTAGAGAGAGGTGAGGTGAGGTGGGGTAATAGGAGAAGGTCCAGGTGTTGAAAAAGCTCTGATTTCTAGCAACTGAAATCAATGGCGTTTCTTTGATTTCTCTCTCATCGTTCACTGTGGGTTGAAAATTTTCATTTCACCCAAGGACGGACGTATCACGTATGTGAATAAATTTTAAAAAGACTTAAGGAGACACAAATTAAAAAAGCGGTTTTGTGAAACCGCTACGTTGGCATGCAAAATACAGGAGCTGGGTGCTTGCCACCTCGAAACGATGGGGCCTTTATCAGTTGGTGTGTGAATTATGAAACGAATTAAAAACGAAAGTATTATTCTACAAAAAGATCCCCGGAAGGAAATTATGTCACGTGATCAAAATACTTTCTATTAATAAAAAGTCAACTGGTATGCAGGGTCGGTCTTGTGATTTTCAGGGCCCAAGTCGAACTCCCAAAATTGGGCCCCCACCCCAAGATCAACGTAAATGCAAAATTCAACAGTGCATGCAACGTATTTCTAATTTAACATTGAAGAGTAGAACAATAAACAAATATAAAGAGCAAAATATCTCAATCATCTTATAATTAAAGTATTCAATACAGTGACTACGTGCGCCTGTGCAATTGATCCTATACGCTATAATCTAATATCATACAAGCCGACCAGGCCACAATTATGTAAGCCGACAAGGCTTCAAACATTTTCAAGACAATTGCAAAATATCTCAATCATCTCACAATTAAAGTATTCAATATAGTGATTACGTGCGCCTGTGTAATTGATATCATACAAGCCCTATTCCAGCGTTGCATCTCAGTTATTATAAGCCTGAAGTTGAATCATTCACAATCAAGCTATCTATAGACTATAGGTAAAGTCATACTTCAAACACAATATTCCTTCCTTGAAAGTCACAATTACTATTTGTATTATCGAAGTGTTGTTCTCTCCATATGAATTTTAAAAAATTAATGGTATTGATATTTTCCAATAACCAAGTTACAAGATATTCGCTATGCAACTATTCAAGACATCATGTTATTCTAATCAAGATTGATAATAATTAAAAGACAAGTTGCCAAATTCAAAATAGCATAGTAAATCCCCATTAAGATTTTTGTCAGAAAAGATTGACAACCTTATTAGCATCGTGTGGTATTTCAGTTATTGTAATTCTAAATCCGATTAGGCATTAGCTGAGAGTAAATTGGACTCAATCGAGATCAAAGTAGAAAATTGAATTTAATGGAGGTCTATATAATCTAAATAGACATGATGATGAGGCATTTTAAACTATACAGACAAAATCCCAGTTCAAATTCACACTTAATTACGTCAAATCCAAATAAGTAATAATACATATTCAATGCTACTATTAAATCGCAGAGATAATTTTATATACGTTAAATAATAAGAAACATGGAAGTGAACTTACTAATCTTCACTAATTCACTTCTTCTAGTGATCCACTTTGGAATTTGCCAACTGAGAAAGAGAAAGTTACCAGTCAGATACCTAATCACAAACATAAAATTCAAATGCTATCAAAATTTTACATTTATATTACAAAAAAGAAAAATATGAACTGGAGTACACGACATCCTCAAATTTGGTTGAAGTGGTCCTTACTACTTGTTTTGGAAAAGAAAAAAAAGCAGAATTTAGGATTTGACCATGAAGAACAAAGTCTTCCATTGTCATGCTTCAATAATCAATATATGACAGGTGAATGACAGACCAAAGCTTTCGTTCAAAATTCAAGCACATAGTTTCTCAACTTAAGATAAAAACAATATTGCAGTGGATATTTATCATCAAAACAACAAATTTTGGTAAAAAAAAATAAAAATACTGCAAAATAAGAATATTAGAAAAGCTTTTCTACTTTTTTGAATTTTGAAATAATACCTGACGGAGAGGACGCTGGTCGCTAACTCGCTGGATGTCGGAGGACGCTGGAGATTCAGGCACAGGGAAGGAAGGGTTGAAGGTGGATGCGTGGTGGCGGAGCAGTGGATGAAACGGCGCAGGGAAAGGAAGTGAATGACTGGAGTTGAAGTGTTTAGGTTAATTAAAAAAAAAAGGGCCCTCAAAAATTCTGGGCCTGAGGCGGAGGCCTCTTGGGCCTCCCTTCAGGTCCGGGTGATACACTGATACCTGGAGATAACGCTACGTTTGAGATATAATGGTTACACCCTTAAACCTTACTTTTTTTTTACAACAATCTTCTAATCTAATTTTGAAAAACTTTCCAAACCATTTTTACGGTGCTACAAAGTATCAATAAAGTTATACGGCGCACAGTTTGAGGTCATTTTACTTACTTTCTCGTAATTACAAAATTTCAAATTCCACACCTTTCATCTTTTGTTTTTTGACTTGCCGAAAGTTTTGCAAGTAACATTGAGGACATTTATTTTTAGATATATTCGTAAGATCAAGTCCTTATTACACTTGGTCAAAGTGAATTACTTAATTACTCTTGATCAAGCTCATTTAGCTAGTCAAAGCACTATTTATTTTGGGGATTATCCTGGGTGTACATTGGGCTATACATAACCGTGTCCATAATGCTGAGCAGGCATCAGGGGCGGATGCAGAACTTTAAAGTTGGGGGGCACAATCGAACTTACAAAGAAGTTGAGAAAAATTTTACAATAAAAAATTTACGTTCAAAAAAATCATACTTCATGTAATTTTGCATCCGAAAATTTACATAGGATATGACTTTTTGGGATATAAAATTTCGAAAATTTTTGATGTCATATTCCATATAAATTTTTTTAATAAAATGATGAAAATTATATTGAGAAATTGGTATCGCAAAAATAATAAATCTTAATGAAATAATTGAATTTTTTTTAAAAAATGCGAGTTAAACGTCTTTCTTTAAAACTCACATTTAACTTTTTTCGATATTCATTTGGACTATTTGATATGCCCATAATATAGTTCTCGAAATAAGTTTTGAGATAACATAAGCAATTCGTAGACTCGATTAGCGTATGATCGTCGAATTTTTTTTAAAATTAGCATGTTATTGAAATTGAAATTTATTGTGATTTTGCCCTTGTTTGGTGGATATTAAAAACAAATTTTTAGTAAATTTTGATAAAAGTTAAACAGTTATGAGTTTCATGAAATATGTTATTAAAATTAATTGTTAACTTTCATTTATATTAAAATTTAGATTTCAATCGATAACAAACATGAAAAAAAATTTCTCAAAAGTTGGGGGAGGGCACGTGCTCCCCAGGACCCCCCGGGTCCGCAAGTGGCTGCCATGTTTTGAAATTCATTTTCTCGTGACATTTGAAGGACAAAACATATTTCCAAAACAGCCATTCAATTATTACACAAATAACCCTTGCCTCTTTTCATTCACAATCTCAACGAGGAGAAGCCAAATCTCAAACCACTTTCTCTTCCAAAAACTTCGACGGCTGACAACGAGAGCAAATTGAGTGGGATCGATTAGTTTAAGGTTAGCCCCCCATCTTAAAATCAAGAGCCGTTGTGATTACCATCCAAAACTCCGATGGAGAGCGAATCGAGTAGAGAGTGATCCACAACGAGCGGCTCAACTAGTGACTGTGGTGTATTAGCTTTGTTTTAAAATTAAGAGCCGCTTTTTCTTCTCCAAAATTTCGACAACGGTATGTTTAATTTGAATATGTCTCCTTTTTTAAATGCATTGTCTTCTTAGTTTTAAGTATTCTTCAATTTGGGTTTGAATTTTAGGGTTTATGCAATTTGTACTTTTTCTTGTCGGAGAAGGAGAAATTGGTGGATTTTTTGTCGAATTGCACGGTTATTTTGTAAATTAAATGGAGGGTTTTTATATTGCAATGGTCGTGTATTTTCAATTAAAATCACATTACAATGTCGTGTATCTTGAATTATGAAGTTATCGATTGTAATATGAAGTTATCGATGCTGTAGTTGAATTGATAAATGGCTAGAAAGAATAGGGGTATTTGCTACAGTTGTAGACAGACTGGACACCGATTGCTCGAATGTCCAAATAAACAATGATGTCCAAATTGTTCAGAGAAATTTGTCAAACTAATGGAGGTGGAGGAGAAGAAGACGAAAACGTAGGCCGATTATTCTTATGTTGTACTAACAATTGTGGGTATTTAGACTGGAAGAAGGAAGCATTGGAAACTGAAGGTCAGTGTAGTGGCATTCGCAGTGGAAGTCAATCAAGTTTCATGTGTTCACGTGAAAATCAAGCTACAATACCAATTCAGGACTTACCGCATATGTTCAAAAGTTTAGCTGTATTGAAGATCGAAGAAGATGACGTCGAGATATCATTCAACATAACTATTCAAAAGGGAAAAGGGAAATCGGAAGATAAGGGAAAGGGAAAGGGAAAGCGAATGTAATATTTAGTTTGTAGACCTAGTTGAGGACTTTTGAAAGGGCTGAGAGTAGGACCGTAGATGTGAATTTGAGTGCTCAGAGTAGGATTGAGGGGGCTTGCAGAGAGGGGATGCAATGACAATGCAAGTGAGTGTCAAGCACTTTTTAAGAGTTTACAATGTAGTTTGGCAAGGCCAGATTGTGCTTTCTATGGAATTGCACCATAGGGTTCTTTCTTGAATGGAGTTTCTAATTCTTTTTATCATAGAAGTAAGGATAATATTCATATTGAATTTATATCAACCCTCATAACATTATTTGATATAATTGAAACTGAATCAACTGGCCACATTAGTTGCTTACAAATCATTAGCTTACAATGTTCAAATACAAAGTTCCAAAGGCAGCTTTAAATAATTAAAAAAAAAATAAATCATCTAGAGGCTGCGTCAGATACAAAAAAATTATTTACTTCCAAAGTCTACTTCACATACAAAAAATCATCTACAAAGTCCCACAGGCTGCTTCAAGTACAAAAAATAATACAACCTCTCACAAGCTCCTTGAAACACAAAAAATACAACTATGATTAGCGATTTACAAACTTGACATTACTTTTAATGCTCCCTTGTATCCCAATAGGTTGTGGTGCTTGAGAAGATGAGACGTTATAAACTTGTGCCTCCTGAATATTTACAGTGTTTTTAATGTTGTCTTTCAACATACTATATGTATTTGAAACTGTAGACTTTATAGGTACCTGTACATGATGCATTTTATAAAAAAATTAAAATCGTATCAAATAAATATTGAATCAAAACAAAAAATAAAAATGATGAAGAAATATACACACCATCTTACGACCCTTCGATTTCTTTGAACTCATCTCCAACGGACTTTTTTTGTGAACTTTTTTCGGCTCACCTTTACTTTTTGTACAGTTCGAATCCAAAATCTTTCAGTTTTCAGTATTGCACAGTTCATTCCTATGTGCCCCCAAGATATTACATTTCAATTTAGCGAGTTCGTTTGTTTGGAACTTAATCCACCCCAACAACTGTTTCGACCGTTCTTCATTTTTCGCTACCAAGTCTGTCACCTTCGTAAAAGCGATACACAACTGCTCATATCTCAATTATTCAGCAGTACTAACCAAAACATTGTACGTGGTTGGGACCCACATGTATGGTCTGCTGATATCTCGCCCCTATCTCCTCCAAACATGCTTATCGTGGAGCATGGAAACATCGTTGAAACTCAAACAAATGACAATTTCACTCAATCTCATAGATGTCTCTACAAAAAAAAAAAAACTGTAAAAACTTTTTTCTTCATTCCTTAATTTCATATGATATCCTCACGGACCTTGTACTTCATTATCCCACAAAGGTCTTCCGAAGATAATATTTCACAATAAACTTTTTCAGTAAATTCTTGTTGGAACTCAAATTTTGTTTGTATGTACACTTCCTAGAACTGCTTCTCCATATCATACTTCGTAGTACAAGGAATCATTTGCGAGAATGATCTAAAATCAGCTTGAAATTTTTTCTCAACTTTACTTCTCAATGCACGCTCGTATTCTTCTACAAAAAGCTTTAAAGATGTTTTTGAATGTACATATCCGTCAAAGAAAGCATTCATGCTCTCACTCCGTTGGGTGGTTGACATACCTGCCCAGAATGTGATTTTCAAATAGCATGGCACCCAATGAGTTCTCTCATTATAAATACCAGCCAACCAATCATGATCTCTCAACTCAACATTTTCAACCATGTTCAACCAACCTTCCTCAAACTCTTTGCAACCTAGTGTGTCATACACTAACCGATGTATAGCATAAAGTATTGACCCTTTTTCACTATGATAGCCGAACTTCTTAGGCAACTTCTTCAGAATATGCCACAAGTACCATCTATGCCTAGTTCTATGGAATACTATTTGAATGGCATTTTACATAGCTCGATCTTGATCTGTAATAATTCCATTGGGAGCTTGACCATACATGCATTCAAGCCATGTCCGAAATACCTAAACACATATATTTGTATCTTCGTTCGATACTAGAGCACATCCAAATAAAGTTGACTGCCCATGGTGATTTACCCCTATAAAAGGAGCGAAAGGCATATCGTACTTGTTCATGAGGTACGTGGTGTTAAAAGTGACGAGATAGCTAAATTCCTTAACGCTTCTCCACATCGATTATCTGCCCAAAAAACATTTCTCAAGCGACACATTTCATCCAAGTCCATATAGAAATAAAAACTTGGACTATATGCTTGCATTTTCGAGAAGTAAGCTTGTATTGCAGCAGCTTCCCCTTCCCCGAGTCTTAAACGCTGCACTTTGTCAATGAAATTTCGACAATCTTTCTCAACACATGTCATATACTCAAATCCACCTACCTCTACTACAATTGAGTTATAGCTTTTATGCACCGGTATTCCTGTTATATCATTCACCTCAAGCCATCTTTTAATGCATTTACTTTGTCGATTGCATCTATACAACCTAGATTTAGATGTGCTTGTTTTATGGTTATGCTCTAAATGAACAACATTTATACGCCATATTTCACAAACATCAGAACACGCAGTCAACCTGGCTTTACACCCTATTTGAATTGTAGGTGGCAGATTAAGAGATGTACAATTCTTACGATTTCACCGACCTTCTCGACTACAAGTAAAACTCACATATCATACGATCCCCTCATCTCCTTTCATTGAGTTTTTTTTTTCGAACAAGAAAACCTATTTGATAAGCGTATCTCTTGTAGAATTCAAATACCTCGTTTTGATCTGCAAACTTCATGCCAACTTTAGGCACAATAATCTCATTTTGTGTTCCTAACATTTTCCAGCCACACCATCATCACCCACAAGCTCAGAAGAGTTAACCTCCATTCCTGCAAGGATTAACATTACACATTGTGCTTAAAAGTCACTGTATGCCAGAATTAACAATGCAGTATTTCATTTTCTCCCAGAATATGCGGCTCAATGGATGAAAAGCAACTTCACACCATGCTTAAAACTAATATTATGCCACAACAATGTAAACAAGGAGATGAAAAGGGAGAAATGGAAGGAACAAGGTTTTTGATTTCGATTCTGTGGTTTTGGTTTGTTTCTTGGAGCATTTGAGAAAGGAAGACTGAAAAGGGGAAAATGGAAGGAACGAAGGTTTTAACTTCAATTCTGTGGTTTTGGTTTGTTTGTTTTTTTTTTTGGGCGAGATATTGACTGAAAATCTTTTCAAAATCTCGCTAGCTCATTTTATAGACATGCCTATGTACGTAGTTATGTACTTGTAGCATTATCCTTATTTTGGTCAAAACCATTCGACCTTTGATTAGTTTTGATTGTGTAATTCATGTACTATAGTTAAAATATAATTAAGTTAATATATTTTCATGGTGTATCAAAGGATATGTAATTCAAGCTCAAAATAATTAGATATAGTCAAGCAATTGTGTAATTTCTTGTCTTCGCTAAATTAACCTAAAAGCACAAGACTGATTTCTCGATTATATAAAATCACATAAGCATTCAATTAAATCTACAAACTTACTAGCTGCTTGGACTAAAATGACAATTGTGTCATTCTAATTATTTTCGTTTTTAATCTCACATTTCTTCAACATTTCTGTGAACTATTCATAAACATTATTTTGATGTAACTAAATACTAAGCTCATATTTAAATCATTATGTAGAAAATGATTAAGCAAGCTCTTTGACCATATCAAATAAAATGACAATTTCCCAACACAGATACATGTTCACTATTTTCGTAGTACTTCATTTTATTAATGGATCTTATTCATAGATAAATCAAACATGCTTGAGGTTATGAATAATGTCCATTATGCTATTAAGAATTTAGGTAATCCATAAGACAATCACCTATAATTAATCTTTTGCACGGTCTAACTATTACAGCAAGAACCTAGTAGGGAATGACATAATTTCGTTTTTCTAATTCTTTTTTTTTTTTAAATTTCTTATTACAATTGTTACGGCTCGTCCCTTCACCGTCCACGTGTCACAGAGGAAGGCCCAGGTCATGCCACGTGCCTACCGAAGCGATTACGGATAGAACGAACTGATTCCAATAACCGAGGTGATCACATCAGGG
>CAIGRF010101355.1:0-10036 GCA_903798235.1 Fraxinus ornus | reverse complement strand
AGTGCCCAAGTCTTCTATCAGAAATTTCATGAACTAGAGGCTGATTTCTACATTCATATTTTCACTAATGATTGTCTTTGCATAATTAGGTTAGCGTAGGTCTTCAACTAAAGGAGAAAGTGGGGAGGAAAAGAAAAGTGTTTGCTTGTGAATATCTGAAAAAAGTTCATTTAAATTGGTATTTTTCCAATCAGTTTTTAATTGATTATTCATGTAAGCATAATCTATCAGTACACTCAAAGTTAAATATGGCCAAGTTATGTGATTTGTTATTTATTTTTTTATATTTTGCTGTTATTTTTTGTTTGATGGTTATATTGATCTGCATAATTTCGTGTCCATCGAAGATCATAAAACTAATCCTCCATAGCAATAAGCTTTCAACATGTTTTACAAAAGGTGAAGGAGCAAACAGTTTTCCTAGATGGATATGCCATTAACTTATGTTAGCAGAAAGTGCTGGCCAGAGCACCATGGACTTTCTTTGTTAGGTCCAATATGCAGAAATTTCAATTAATGTTCTGTTGCAATTGTGTTTTTACCTTAGTTGTTTATATATTCTATAATTGTCAACAAATATCCGTTGTCCTATGTTCATAAATTGATATGGCTTTGAAATTTCTGAACTAGAGGAGGAATGCAGACTTGAGTTATTTTTAAATGTGCAAATCATTGAGTTTTTTTTGAATCATTGGCATGAAAACTCTGCAACAATATGTTTGGAAAATCTCCTTTTATTCACAAAGTTTGTGCTCCATAGAATTGTTATCCAAATTTTTTTACAAGGGTTCAGCTTACTTTCATTCTGAATTCTGGGGAAAAAAATATTAGTGCATCCTAATTTGGATGGTTTAACTAATAAAGTGTTGATTATCATTGCTATGGATTATTATTTAGATTTCTTTTTTTTTTTGTGAGAATAAGTGTTGCGTTGTCCTGTATATTAACAACTTGTAGATAGTGTATATGTTTCTATCAATGAATTTATTGCTTCTTACTATAAAGAAAAGAAGCTGCACTAATAATCTGTAAAAAAAAATGTCCCTTTTTAGTTTTTTCTTTCCTTGTTAGAAGCAGGATGCTTGATGTGTTTTTGAATGATTTCTTAAAATTGGTGGATTTGTTGCGTTGTTTTTGTTAGTCTTTGAACAACACATATCCCTTCGAAATAGAAAATCCAATTTTTACGATCTTCCAATTTGTTTCAATGTTTTATTCGATAAAATATGTTTGTTTGATGGTTCTCCTTGTAGATTCTTTCATCTTAGTTCTCTTCTCTATTATGCTCCCAGATAAAAAACATTGTTTTTTTTTTTTTTGGTTTTTTCCCCTTGTTTTTCGGTTTGCAATAATAGTAATCATGGTAATTTTGAATGATTTCTTAAATTTGGTGAATTTATTGCATCGTTTTTATTAGTGATGATGTCTCACTTGAGGGACTAGAGCAAGTGCTAGAAGATTGCAAAAATGATGATGTAAGTAGAGTAATCATTTTTGTAGATCATAATATATTATATCATTATCATATCATACATTACCTTAAAAGAGAGAATGAGGTAGTTACTACTACTCCACTTTCAAATTAGTTCTAATTTAGTTCTAATTTGTAATTAATATTGAATTATTTCTTTACAGTAAGCTGTCATGAATGCGGTTTTGAAAGTGCAGTTACACTGAGAGGGATGCATATAGAAAATCCACAAAATTGTGACCAAAACAAAAGGTGAGTAGCTACAGTGTTATGTTTACTGAAACTGAGTGCTTAACGGAGCCATTGACGGCATTACAGGGTATGAAGATGTGCATACAAAAAGACAGAAGGATTCAATGACAATGACTAGAGCAATGGACTTGAAGGCTCTAGCTGAGTCTTTGAATAAACAGAGAAAGGGGATTTTATGTTTTTTTTTCATCCAGACGATTAGCCTTTGCAATCAGATTTGGATTAAATTGACTGCTTTCATAAAAATAATAAAATAATACTCTTCAAATATATATTCATTTGCAAATTCATGCTTCTTTTCCACACTATATAGTTCTGTTGGCATTAGGTACAAGTTTGATTTACTTCCAATCTCAAATTTTATGACTGTTAGCAAAATTTTCATTCTTGAATGCTGCATTTTGGATGAGGTTATCGGTATCCATGTTTTTTATTTTCTTATGCAATGTTCAAGGTTTTAACATACCGTTGGGGGTTTGTATTCTCTTTCTTGTGTTGTTCAATTACCTCAAAGGTAAAAGAAGTAAAGAACAAATATAAATGAACTGAATCACTCTTTGCTAATGCCACATTTTCCTAGGAAAACACTTTGCTTAACATCACACGTCTTTGTATTATCCTCAATTCTAAGTTCAATATTAGTTTAAACTAGGATTATATGTTAATTCTTATATGAATACTGCTTTTGAGTTGAAGCAAAATTCAAGTTTTAATGAGTAGAAACAAAAAGCATTCGCAATAAGCCTATGTTTTGAACTTCATTTTCTGAAACAAAATTTATCTGTTCATTGTTTCCTTTCTCAGGCAAATTCATGAAGTAAATCAAGCAAGGGGATATGTGCTTGTCCTCAAGGTGTGCAAAATATTTTGGTATTGCTTCAACCGTGTCTTATATGGAAGAAAATGGATATAGGCCTTAAATGATATATATGTACATCTATGATTAACTAACTCCTCATTGTGTCTAATCTTAGTTTACCGTATTGTTGTTTACTTTCAATTTTTTTTAATGTTTAATATTTTGGTGTTAATGCTTCTGGTTATATGTGAGATGGACTTCTCCTTTATTATATTTTACATCTCTTTAGTGCAACTTGTTACCATCTCACACTTTTATAACCTATTAATAAAATGGCCTTTAATGATGCAAACGAATTATACTTATTAGAGAACATATGGTCCAATTCAGTTTTCTGACCTGGAAGTGACTAAGAGCCCTATGGAGTGTTATATTATGGACTAACTTCTTTATTTTTTGTTCTAATGTTTCAAGATTCATGGGAACACTGAGTTGGTAACTTCCTCTAAGCGCCCAATTCCCTTGACATGGCACTTCTCTACGAAGACAGAGTTATTCCCTCTTCTTGGTAAGAAAGGAACTAGCATGAATATGTAACTTTTATCATCTGGGTTTATGGTATGGGTGTACACTGTTCATTTCACATAAGCCTTTATTGCTTTCCACCATTCATTTCTAAAACAATCTTGCCATGTACAATAAGTTAGACATTGTTATGAGATGATAGCTTTTTATATATTAATTTTAACAACACTTTAAATATTCAATAACACAGATTTTGACACGTCTACTAATGTCAAACTTAATGTACAATGAGTGTACACCAAGTTTAATTCTTTCCAAAAGCCATTTACTGTAGCTACTTTTTTAGCCTTCCAAAATATCTTCTAACTATTCATTCTCTACTATTCCATTCATCTTTATTTATCTTCCATTCAAAAAAAGAATCCGTACGATTCGACCATATTTTTCCCTCTTCCAAAGAAATCAGATGCTTCCCTTTCTCTTTTCGTTGAAGATTAGCTCCCGATTTCTAAACACTTCCTCTGTTTTCCTTCAAGATTTGGCAATAGTTTTGAGTTGGGGTAAAGGTGGAATCAACGGGTTGAAGGTGGTGGAAATACAAGACCATGGCATGGGATTTCATGATGATAAGAGGCGCAGTTGAATTCATTGACGAAAAAATTGAATTCTCCAAGTTTTCTTTAGGTCGCAAATGCCAAATGTTGAATTTCTTGTTCCGTCGCTGATTTTTACTTCTCCCACAAGTTGAAACAAGAGCTTGTCTCATTGTAGATGCATCAAAGCATTAAATTTGATAGGAGATGTGGAAACTATCGCACATTGTTTACACTATATTACAAAATTTTGTTTTCAGGAATTTCAACAGCTTTTGAAATTAGCAACTCAACAGCGAATGTCATAACCTTCTTCATATAATCATTAACCTCTAGGTAAAGGTATAATACTCATACTCCTGTTGATCTATGATGTCTACAAATTCATCTACATTTCATTTTAAAATTTATTGGGATGATCCAAATCTTAGTTCATTAGCATATTTGATTTGTTGAAATCGAAAGCATCAAATAAGAACAAGAACTGTTAAACAGTTTAAATTGTTGATCATCTTTGTATCAGGAATCTTTTTTTAGCATCTCTGCCCAAAAGTAGCTTCAATGTTCTTAAGCTTGTCTGTTAGTAGATAAATATTACTAAAGAATAGCCATCACAACTACTAAATGGCAGCATAGCTACCATGTATCAGAGATTTCTGGGCAACAAATATTTGCATTGGTTCTACTTGCGCATTTTCTATCCTTTTGCTCTTGTAAATGATCAAGAACCTATCTTTTCCGAAGACCTCAAAAGACAAAATGATAATTGCTTCCTTTCACATAAATAATCTCAAAATTGTCTAGAAAGTGAAGTATTTCCATTTTTTCCCCTTTCCCCTTAGAGTTTTCCAATGAAGGGGAAGAGCACCATTTTCCTCCCTCCCTTCCCACCAATATCATACACTTAAAGTAGTGTAAAAACATTATTCATGATCCATCATATATCTTCCCTTGGAATTAGCATATATAGTTAATAAAATTTCATCCACAGATCTACCGAAACCAAAGTAAAATGGAGAGAACAAACCCTGTATTATGGATAAGAAGAAAGTTTGTTGGCAAGTGCAACCTTGTGTATGTTTGTTCAATTTTTTCCCTAGGTCTATTTTTAGGTGCTCATTTTTCTTTTGTGCTTTCATATTTTTTTTTTTCAATTTTTTGATTACATGTTGGGTTGAATCTCTGTTGATTGGTGGTTTTTGTTGGCTGTCAATTTTGTTGTTAGAAGATATTACAGTTTAGTTTTTAACTTCTTTCTTTTTGCTTTCTCATTTGTAACTAAGAGAATGATATAGAGCCTAAATATGATAATGAAAAATATATAGCTTTAAGCAATACATGAATAGAACTCTCATAGGAAAGGTGTCTCAGTGCATTTTTTAATTCGAGGCTACAAGTTGTTGTTATTAGAAGGTATTATTGCATTTACAGTTTTTTTTTTCCGCTCTCTCGTTTGGAATTGAGATTAAGAGAATGATATAGAACCTATGATAATGAAAAAAATGTGTTTATTGCTATGTAATAAAGAGGAAAAAGAACTTTGAAGGCAACAGGCTTTTGGGGCATGCCCTTGCTGTGGAGGGAAACTAAAGGCAGTGGATGTTGGAATTCAATGGAGATTTTTCTGTTTGCCCTTATGCTTCACATTCAAGAGGAAGTTCTTTTGTATGCTTTGTTCAAGGCGTTTGTTTCTGCATAATTGTTATAGTTTAAAATTTGGATCAAAGATCAGTTTCAGTATGTGGGTTGATGATGAATTTTTTCGTTACTTGAATGTGTATAGTTTTGTTTAGTTTTTAAGATGAAAATGTTAATTTGGTTTGATTTGATCTGATCTGATCTGATCATTTATTTTCTTGATCCTTGTTCCTTTTGTAATAGCGAAAGAAAACTGTTTTTATTTATGAGTCGACAAAGAATAGTTATGGGTTTATTTGCTAATTAATTGCAACATATAGCTCATATGTGGATTAAGGCTTTGTTTTTTACCCCTCCTTTTCTCTATATACGTTTAGGTATTGACGTTTAAAATCAAGAAATTTCTTAATTAATACTGTCAGTGTTTTATAAAATTATTATTTGGAGTGTGTGTGATTTTTTTATTTTTATATGTTTCTGTCTTATTTTTAGCTATGATACTTATGGAATGAGGACTTGTGTGGCAGCTGTAATTGTGGTAAGTTCTCTGCGCTTTTGACTTTTTATGTAACTGTGTTTATATTTTCTTGTTTCTGGGAAAGGTCTAACAAATAGACTGACAACATAGACGTGAAAAAATGCCAACATAAAGGTTCTTTGTGCATTTTTGTTAGGAGTAAATATTGAAATTTACGCAATTAGCTCATATCAGTTAGCTATCAGTGAAGTAATTTTCTATCCATCCATATTGCCCGAGTCTCCTTAAAGTTGTAATTAGTCACGTTCAGATGAAATACCTTTGTCCTCTGAAAACGGTTCAACAATTAGTTCTGATTATAGCCATAAAAATGCCCCAACTGAACCTGTTTAATAAACTGGTGATGAAACCTATGCAACATTATAGATCGCTGACAAACTTATCCTAAAAAATTAAGAAAAAATGATTTCCTTTCTCCCTAATGCTTTTCCTGTTAATTCATTGAACCTCAAATATCATCTACAATGATTTGCTACAAGCATCTGGAAATGTTCTAGCATGTGTTTTATTGCTTCTCTTGCTACAGGCATTTGGAAATGTTATTCTGACAGTGTAAACAAAATTGAACAATCTGGGGTAACCTTTCTAGGTAATATAGTTACACACTTTCCCTTTATTTTTTTATCTTCCTCTTATTGTCACCGTTAACCTAGAGCATATCTATATTGTTTGCAATCCTTTTTTACTGCTTCCAAAAGTTGAAACAACAACTTGTCTTGTTAGTAGATGCATCGAGGCATTAAGTTTGATGGGAGATGTGGAAGCCATTACACGTTATTTACACTATGTTAGAAAACTTTGTTCTGAGGATTTTCAACTAATTTTGAAGTGAACAAGTCAACGGCGAATCTCATGACCTTCTTTATATAATCATTGACCTCTACCTCAAGGTAAAATACTTATACTCCCATTTATCTATAGTATCTATGAATTGATTTGCATTTCATTTTCAAATTTGTTGGAACTATCCAAACCTTAATGCATTAGCATATTTGATTTGTTGGATTAGAAAGTATCGAATAAGAATAAAAAGTGTTAAATAGTTTGAATTCTTGGTTGTTTATTTATCAATTTTTCCACTATTACACTTCAAGGTTTAATTAAAACATAAGATTAATCAGTTAAAGTGGCATCCTGGTCATTATTTTGTAGATCACAGCATTTAAGGTCATTACTTTACATTAAGATCATAAGACTGTGTCGCATTGTATATTGTTGTGATGAAAAGTGGAGAAACTTGAATTCATTCTTTGTGGTTATAACAGTGTCATCGATTGCTTGTAATTTGTTGGCCAAAGAATCAGTGAAGCATCAAATTAATATATATGAAAGACAAAGGGTATTTACTCAGGCTTGTACTCCAACTATTCTATAGAATACATCACTTATATCCTCTGTAAATTCTCCTAATATTGTCCCAAGATTCAGTTAGAGTTTTCAGCCAATCGTACAAGTTTAATATTTAAATATGATGAATTCCATTTAAGTTTTATATTTAAATTTGATGAATTCCTCTGTAAATTGCTTCAATTTGAAGATCTTGATCGGATTTATTTTGGTTTGTGCAATTTGACTTTCCCATGGAGCTATTTTTGCTATTTTCTGTAAGTTAGTTTTGTCTTGAGTTTTGTTACTTGGTAAGCAATTCGCTTTGTCTTGGATTCTAAATGTAATTGTTTTTTTATCTTTGCTTTATTACACAAGTTATATATTTACTAACTTGTAAATGTAATTGTATAATATTACTAAAATTCATCTTCTTTGTTTGGAAATCAAATGTTTGATCATTAGTCTTAAGTTGAAGGAGCAATTGCAGACGAACAATCCAACGTCTATGGAATTTGGTTAAAAAGTTTTTGACACTTCACTTTAGATAGAAGGTTCTATTTCCATGATAATATCTAGAGTATAAAAAACACATTATCCAACTATAAAGGAATAGTTAACACATTAGTTATAATACATGATTAGCATTTCGCTTGCTAAATATATGGGCTTCAAGTCAACATGCTAACTCCCCACCTAGATTGAATGAATACGATTTATCTTTGAATTCATCTCTCTCTTTAGAATGTCTGAATATATTATCTAACAAATAATTAATCTTCTTTTTTAGCAACTGTGCCCCCAAAACTGACTTAAATGTTGTCAAGCCTGGCCTATTAGTAGATAAATATTAATAGAGATTAGCCTTTACAAGTAAATAATGACCGTATAGCCACAATTTATCACAGGTTTTTGGGCATGGAGTGTTCAAAGAAGTTCTGCTTGCACATTTTCTATCCTTTTACTCTTGTAGGTGATCAAGAGCCCATCTTTTTGAAAGATCTCCAAACATAAAATGATAATTGCTTCCCTTGGGATAAATGATCTCAAAATCAGCTTTAGAAGATAACACAAGTTGTACAATCTCTTATCACTTTATTTATTTTAAATTATTCTACTCCTAATCTCTACAAAGGTAAAGTATTCTCATTTCTTTTCTCTTTTTCCTTAGAGTTTTCCAATCAACGGAGGAGAAGTATGATTTTCCTTCCTTCCTTCCTTCCTTCCCTCCCTCCAATATCTTATATTTAAAATGGCCTGAAAACATTATGTATGATCCGTCATATGTCTCCTCTTAAAATTATCATATACAGTTAGTGAAATTTTATGAACAAGTTTGTTAAGACAGAGATAAAATAGACAAGAAAAAAACAGTATTCTGGATAAGAATGTATTGATGTGTGTAAATTTCACTCATTGCTCTCTTTTCCCGCCACATATATATATAAATATATATGTCAGCATATGTTTGTATATCCCATGATCACATATAAGATCCATAAAAATAACAACTGACTAAAAATTTTAATGGCTGACAGAAAGTGGTCAAGTATATGCTTCAGTCTGCTGAACTTCTACAAGAAAGAACTCATAATGCAGCAACCAGTGCTCCGGGGAATATTACAGAAGCCTTGATGATAAGTCATTATCTTGAAAGATTATTTGAGATCAAAGGAGAGGTTATTTGCACTGTATGTCCTCATCAAATAACTCATAACTAGCATAAATTGTTTTTATTAGAGGTGCGACTTTCATTGTTATTTTTCTTTTTGCTCATGGCCTCAAATTGGCAAGTATTTTCATTATCGATGATTTAACAGTTACGGAAATACGATAAGATCATTCAACTATATGAACAAACTCTTCATATTTCTGACAAAGACCTTGTTTCTGCTGACGTAGATAATTCCAATTGCAAGAGCTCTCATGAGGTTGTGGAGATGGCGCCAACAATCCAAGTCCCACTATCATCTGGGAAGGCTTGACATATCTCTTGATTTGATTGAAAAACAAGAGGAATTGATTTCTATTCGCACCAATTAAAACTCATTATCGATCAAGAACCAGATTAAATTATATATTTTAAATGTATTTGGTTATGTTAATCCCATGTCTTATTATGTAGGTATAGAAACATGAACCAGGAATCCTCAATTCCTTTTGCTACCACTATACGCAAGCTTTTAAATTTGAAGGTATGTCAACTTATATATTAAGTTTTTATTTTCATTTGGATACAAATTCTTAGCACTAAAATAGCCATTTCAAATATCCAAGCACAAGAAAATATATAGCTATTTTGATCACTTATAATCTTTGTAAAGAATTTTGAACTAGAATGGAATCTCTTATATTATTTATTTCCCTTTGTCAAAACATATTACAGAAATCTTAATTGGCTTCCCTGTTCCAATAAATTCCTCCTAAACCTATCATATTATAATTACTCAAGTATGCTTTCTAGATATTAGTTGTATACCAACCACCACTTGTGGATTTCTTTTGATTGGTTATTCCTTTGTTTAAGCCCTATGTCCTAGTGTTCGGCAAACTTAAGAGATAAAAGAAACATAGCTGCACATCTTCTCTCATCTAAACTGGTGAATAAATTTTCATTTTTTGTGATTCCATTTCTAGGCTTAAATATTTTTATTTTTATTTTTTGCTAAATTGATCGGTAGAAGTACCTATCTAACCAAATACTTTTCAATGTATCATATTTTGGTTTATTTACTTTTTCTTTCCATATTCCCTTCAAAATTAGGAAATGAAGCTTTTCAGTCTAGAAGGCATACAGAAACTGTAGAACATTACACTGTAGCTATACCATAAAGTGGCAACTCACACCATTCTATGGCTATCTGTTTCTCCGATCGTGCAGCTGCATACCAAGC
>CAIGRF010101300.1:0-25426 GCA_903798235.1 Fraxinus ornus | reverse complement strand
GTTAAAATAGCAAAAATTGGCAAAATAAGGGTATAATAGTAATTTCATTCCAATTTTTTATTATCTGTTTTTGAATTGGTTTCCTTACTACCTGGACAAATAGAATATTTCAAACATAATTGCTTGAAATAGATTTCGATTCTGATGAAATTTGTTGGGCTACACATGTACTAGGTGAATCGAGAACATCTAATATTAAAACAGCCATGCAAAACCAACAGCAACCCATTTTAACCTTAAATTTTGTGTTTCCATACTCAAATGAATGCAATAGTTTTACGAAATGTACTGGTTTGAAGACTATATATCTTAACTGATTTTAATATGTTAGGTCTCTGTTTGTAATTCACCATTCCTTAGACAAAATTAAAGTAATGGAGAAATAATTAAAGTAAAAAAAAAAATCAATGGATTGATGGTATAGGTTTTGAAATAGTCAAAGAGCTCAAAGATATACAAGAAGATCGCATATGCTCAATGAGATCAATTAAAAGTTAAAGGAGTGTCAAAGTGCCACACAAGTCGGTTACAAGCTACGATACTTATAAAAAACATTCAAATTTGAAACATGCTATTTATAGAAGAATTGTATCGCTTTGAGTTAGCTTTCCAACGCATTTCGAATCCTCTCAATCCGATATCAGGAGAGGAAGATAGATGAAAATACAGATGGTTGCTCAAAGAGAGCTCGATGGCTGTCCTCTAGGCGCTTGAGCGCCCAAAACAGATCTTGAGCGCTTGCTAGGCACCCCAATGGCGTTCAAGCGGCAGTGTTACATTCAAAAAATTCTTATTCGCGATTTTAAGCTGATTTTCCAATCCTATTTCACCACAAACACTACATATTATAAATATACATCTAAAAGTCCGTCCCACAGTGTGTTGAATCATTATTTCATATTAGAGATCACATTCTTGAATATCCAAAATATATTTTAAAGATCTCTTGATTCAGTCACAATATTAATTCTTCAAAATTCATCCCAAACATTATTTTGCCATTGGTTGAGCCTTTGTTTCATACAAGAGAATATCCTTCAGAAAACAATTATATAATCCATTATCTCTTGCTTCAATCAGATATCAAAACATAGAAGATCTAAATGGAGTTGAGATCTGCGGTCCAATTTTTGCTCTTTGATTTGCTGTCCCTCCAATTAATTATTGACACATCATTTTTAAATTAACATGTTATCTTAAATTTACAATTATTAACTTCGCCACTAACCCATCAAATTGATAAAATGTTAATTTGAAATGACGTGTCAATAATTAATTAGGTAGATAGCAAATAGGATAACAAAAATTGGACATTGGATTTCAACTCATCTAGATGTAGGCTTCAGGCAACTTACCGACGTCATTAACCTCAAAACCCTTAAACGCATGAAAATCGTGAAAGGTAATGGGCAATGGGTGTGTCATACTCAAGGCTTCGACAATATCTCGGGGCCTACTACTTGGCCATTCACTTTAGAAGAAGCGGAAGAAATGGGAGGTCATGGTAATAGTGATGATGATGGCGATGATTCTCCTCGAGCATGACATAGGGCTCCTCCTCCACAAGTAGCACCGACCTCCGGCTAACATATCTCCGACGATCAATTCAACATCCTACAAGGCCGGTTTGACTCTCTTACCACTACCGTCAATGCGCTTGATCAACAAATGGAGCAAATGAATTTATCAATTGATCAACGAATGGAACAAATAAGTTTATTTCAAGAGGCTTTCTTTGCACACATGTATTCTATTTTTCCTCGAGGGCCTCCTCCACCGGCGGAAGATTAAAATATTATCTCTAAGTTCTATTTTTTTTTTGTTTTTTTTTGTTTTTGAACTCATGTTTTTTTTATGTCGTGACCTATGATTACTGTCACTTGTTTTGTTTTACCTAACTTGCACCTATGCCTTATCTAAGGGGGAATTTATTCTAGCATCTTTGTTCCCATGCTTTTTGACGTTGACAAAAGGGGAAAAAGGAAGGAATATGTGATTGTAATTGTTGCTATTTGATTATAAACTCTTGTTACTTATTTTGGTTATGAATTATGTGACTTAGAATTTGTTAGTTCAATTATTCATATACATTATTGATGACGTCTAAATATGATTTATTATATCAAAGAATTGTGGATGCGTAAAAAAAGGGGGAATATATATATTGTATATTTCTACAAATCACATATTGTTTGTCATAATCAAAAAGGGAGAAATTGTTGACCTATGATTTAATATAACTCCACTTATTTTGATTATAACAAACAATACACTTATATTTCTAACAAGTTTTGTTTGTTGAGCTTTTCATGAATATATCTTCTTAAACATTCAAAGATTTAAATCGTCATCCGTTGCAGAACAAGAAATCAAAAGAGACTGGAAGAGAACAAGAACAAGAACTTTGAAACTTAAAGCTTAGAAGTAGTTTATCGAAACTTAAATGTAAAGGTATTAACTCTTCGATTCCTAGCAAGTGCATAAAGCTCAAATTATTTTCATAATTCATCACTTGTATAAAAATACTTTTCGTTCATAGTATGTAATAGATTTTGAAAAAAGCTATTTAAAAAAAAATTAAATTTGGTCAACCGAACATTTCGGTCGACCGAATTGGTCAACCGAACTTCCAACGGCCAGAATCTTGCATCGACTATATTCAAAAAATCGGTCAACCAAAAATTTCGGTCAACCGAACTTACTCGAGAGTGCCTCTTTTTACTCTATAAATACCAATTTCTTTTGCATTCAATTTTACCAACTTACAAGAGATTTTTTAAGAGTTTATTTATTGAAAATCATTGAGATTACTTGAGTATAAATTTTATTTCATTTATTACAAAAGAATTTCTTGATTGATTCAACCTATTTTCATTCATTATCAAGAATTCTATTTTGTAAGAAACATTTTACAACTTCATCTATTCTTCACTTTTGTTAAAAGTTTTTCTTTGCCAACACTTTGAATTAAGTGTAAATCTCTCTTCATACTTAACTTGTATTTTTTGTTAAGAGAGATTATTACTTTGAAAACTTTAATAGAAAACACAAACTATTTCATTATCAATCATTCATCAAATTTTTCATCACAAACACTTGAGCTTTATCATTTCCTATCCATTGAAGTGTTTACTTAACTCTCTAATACTTAATTTGATTATATCATTTGTTAGGAGAGTTCTTTCAATTGTAAAATTATCACTTATACTTTCGTGGTTTCGAGAGCCTTGTGAAAACTCGATTGTTATTAAGGATACGTGCTCCTTATTGTAAGTCACCTAAGGATAAGTACTCATTGTTGTAAGTCACTTAAGGATAAGTGCTCTTTGTTTGCAAGTCACTTAAGGATTGGTATTCCTTGTTTGTAAGTTACCATAATAGTGCATTTGACCTTACTCATGACGGAGAGCTTGGTAACGGGGATGTAGAACACATTGTGTATCAACCCCATTAAACCGATTTGTTATCTTTACATTATCTCACTTTACTGTACATTGTAATTTATATTGTGCTATATCTATACTTGAATTAAGTTATCAAACTTGCATATTTAGTTCTCGTCTCATACTCTACATTTATATCTTGTGTATTGAATTGTTTTGAGACTAAGTGTAGAAAATGTTTCAAAAACCAATTCACCCCCCTCTTGGGTTATCATTTTTATCCGACCCATTCAGCCCTAACCCTATCATATAAATACCAGAACGCTACAAAACGTAAATTGATAGGTTGAAACATAGAGAGAACGTGAGAGCTTCATTTTTTCATCTTCCAATTCACTGAGAGACTTCAACCTTTAATGATTTGAATATACTTGGTGGAGAAAACATTATTTCTAATTAATCACAATACCAAGCTTACTGAAGAACACGGAGTTCTTCAAAAATCTACATGAGATAGACGAATCCACAAAGTCAGGGGTTAGAGAATCCATGAGGGCTTTGATAGTGCATTCAAGGAGTTGGAAAGAAGCGTGCAATCTAGGAGGGTTGTCAGAATCTTAGTCAGGAGTTGTTACGAGGTACATAATCCAAGAGGACTGTATTAACTTCAGTCATGAGATCATAAAGTTTGCATCGGCGTCTTGTCGGCAGACTGTAAGTTTGATCGTTTATAGTAGATTTTGACTGGCAAAGCGCCCGAAGTTTTTACCCGGTTAGGGTTTCTCCGTAAACAATCCGCATGTTATTTACTATTTCATTTACTGTTTTCATATTCTACGGTATTCAAACATAGAGAAATTGGACTGTATGCTTAACCGTCTAGAGATAATTAATTAGTGACTTGTTGCTGGTTAATTACAATTTTTAATTTTCCATTTACACAAATTCACCTCCTTTCTAGGTATAGTTTGGGTCGAACATCATTGTTTCAATTGGTATCAAAGCCTGATTTTGTTTCCTGACCCTTAAATTATTCTAGATAAGTCAGTTCGTGCCTCCATTTTTCGACGGAAGCAACTATGTTTATTAAAAAGTTTGAATGAGAGCTTTCCTTAAAGCATTGGATGAGCATATTTGGATAAGCATTCAAACTGGGTGGATTGCACCTTCAACCACTGTTGCTGGTGCAGTTACACCCACTGATATTTCACTTGTACTAAAGATGATTTAGCTGAGTGTAGCTGGAACAGTAAGGGTCTTCATCCCCTGTTCATGGCTGTCTGCTGAAAAGTTTAGGAGAATATTGATGTGTGAAACTGTTAAAGAAGTTTGTGATATAGTAGAAACCACACACGAGGGAACTAAAACTGTTAAAAACTCTAAATTGCAGATGTTAAATTTTTTTTTTTTAGTTGAAGGAGGGCGGTACCTCCGAAATTTTATTGAAATATCCTCACTTGTGGTGGAGGAGTACCGTGGTTATATGAAAATACGAAGAGCAAAAGAAAAGGAAGTACTACTTCCCTTACAATTAAAATGATTGACGAAGAAAAAAGCAGAAAACAAGGAAATACTAATTCCCTTACAATAAGAACTAATGTAAAAGAAAATACATAGAATAAATATTGAAATTTAAAATAAAATTCAAACTCTAATACTGGGCAATCCATGTCTATCAACTTATATAAGAGCCCTAATATGACGTGGCAGGTCAAGTGGTCGATATACATCATATCGTCGGTGTTCCCAACCTTCAGCAGCAAGAGCATCTGCTACCAGATTTCCTTCTCTGTAAATGTGGGAGACTGTATCTCTGTCAAAGGAAATGATGTCTATGATACGTCTGAGAATGCCCTAGATAGCCCATGGTCCACCTCCTCTAGTGATGCAGTGAATAGCCACGGTAGAATCAGACTCAATCCAAATTGTCGAATAACCCAGTCCTTGAGCTAGTAAAATCCCATCGAGAATGGCTCGGAGCTCTGCCTCTAAAAGCATGCATGGTTCATAAACAGCAGAGAAAGCCCTAATATAGTGTCCTCCGTGATCTCTAATGATCTCTCCCCCACTCGTATAACCATCCTTGACGCATCCATCAGTATTGATTTTGACAAATTTGACTAATGGGGTGCGCCACCAAACCAGAATAGGGGGGAAGGGGAAGGGGAGTTCATAAAAATACCAAATATGGGTGTAAGAGTCAAGTCCCCTCGCCAGTGCACTGCCCGAAAAAGGCCTCCCGTATGAAGAAAAGAGATCATGCGATAGACCCTCCAAATGATACATCTGGCTACCATACGAATCCCTCTATGTTTCACATCATTTCTCGTGATCCATAAATACAAAAATATCAGTAGAGGAATGATAATGCGAATGTGTCCACAACCAACGTATTGTCCATAATACCTCCATATTTGAAATCTTTGTCTGACTTCCTCTCCTGGACACTCAGGTATCTGAAAAATGTCCTCAAAGTACTTCCATACCTGATTGGAGATGCTATTGTGAGTGAAAATATAGTGATTGTCTCAATTTCGGAACAACACTGGCATCGAAAAGCCAACTAACATCCAATCCTCCTCTGAATAACCACATCTACTGGAATGAGGCCCTGCCAAAATCTCCAGCAGAAAAATGAGATATTGACTTGTAAAATGGAGCTCCATAGTAAACGATACGAGTCCTGATGCTGGCATCCCGAGCGTACGAGATGCCAGGCCGACTTGGTAATGAATCTTCCATCCGATGTATTTCGTCGAAAAATACAATCAGGGGCATCAGCACATAGAGGTATATCCCCTATTTGCTCTGCCATAAAATGAGGTAGAACCTGTAGTAAACGTCCAATATCCCACCCAGTATCATCATAGAAATCATTCACCCTTGCAGATGTGTGTTGTTTGTGTGGGAATAGGGATGCCAATGTGGATTCATCCATCCAGCAATCATGCCAAAAGAAAATCTGACCTGCTCCAAGTTGCCATGCAATATGTGCCTCAGTTTGGGGCCCAACTAATTTCAGCCTCTTCCAGATAGGAGAAGCTGAGTATGGAACAACAGCAAAAAGAGGATGTGTCCCCTTACAATACTTGCCATGTAAGAACTGGGCCCAAAGAGATGTTTGGGAATGGAATAACCACCAGAGCTTCATGGAGAATGTGTCAACCACATCCTGTAATCTTCTAAAACCTAGATCGCCTTCATCAGTAGGAAGGCAAATCTCCTTCCAATTCCGCCAGTGAACATGTTGAGCCTGTTCTATAGAGTTCCACAAGAAACGTGCAAATATACTCTCGAGTTTCTTAAGGATAGCCTTAGGGGGATGCATGATTTGAAGAAGATGTAATGGCATGGAGGAAAGTACAGACCTTATCAAAGTAATACGACCCCCATATGATAAAAGGCGTGAAGCCCAACCAGAGATCTTGTTCCTAACCTTCTGAATCAGGTCATCATAAATGAAGCTCTTCTTCCTCCCTTTAAATAAGGGGACTCCCAGATAAGTAAAAGGTTGTTCCTGGTGTCGAAAACCAGTTAAAATCTCTAATCGTCTGATCTGACTAATAGATGCCCGTCTGGGTAGTATAATACCGCTCTTCTTCCTATTCACCAACTATCCAGAAACCCTCTCTTAATGCTCCAGACAACCAAGAATCCTCCTGATCGACAGTTTCTGACTGTTGGCGAATATGATCTATCATCAGCAAAATAAAGGTGTAAAATAAGAGTACTGCCTCCATGATGATAACACATACTGGGATACTCCTGAAACCTCTGAGTGATTAGACGAGAGAAGTAATCAGCAGCTATAATGAACAAGGATGGCGAGATAGGATCACCCTGTTTGAGCCCTCGAGAGGAGGGAAAAAACCCACAAGGGAGACCATCAAGGAGTATAGAAAAACGACACTCTAAGATGCACCGCCTAATCCTATCGATCCAAATTTGATCAAATTCAAAGGCCTCTAAAATAGAATAAATGAAGCCCCAGTCCAAGTGATCATATGTTTTAGCTATATCTAGCTTCATCACAGTGTTTCCCTTTCACACTCTATTATCCAAAGTATGAAGGAGCTCTTGAACTAATAGAACATTGTCCCCAATAAGGCGACCAGGAATGAACACACTCTGTTGAGGAGAGATAATACGTGGTAACATGGTACTCAATCTAGTGTTCAAAAACTTAGTAATAAGCTCATTGAACACAGTACATTATGATGGGTCTGAAGTCAGTCCATCTGCGAGCGCCGTCCCTTTTAGGGAGCAAAACAATCGAAGTAGCAGCAAAGCCCCGTGGGAGATGGCCGCTTTCAAAGAAGTTTAAGACTGCCCCATAAACATCATATTGAATAATGTCCCAGCAGTGTTGGAAGAAAAGTGCTGAGAAATCATCTGGTCCAGCAGCACTGTCAGCATCAATACTAAACATCGCCTCCCGAGCCTCATGAATAAAAGGGATACGATTTAGTTCCATATTATCATCCTCAGTCAGAAGCCTGAGGATGATATCATGACGAGTGGGGTCTAAAGGCTGAGTAGGAGCAGATAGGAGATCCTGAAAGAATGCAATAGCTGAATTCTGAATGTTAGCAGGAGTAACTAAGACTTCCCCTGCCTACGTCCTGATGGACTTAATACGCGATTTGATCCAACGACCCTGAACCATTGCATGAAAATACCGAGTATTGTGGTCTCCTTCACAAGCCCAACGTGAACCGACCTTTTGCTTCCATAAACCCTCCTCAATAGATAAGGTCCGATTCAAAACTGCATGTGCGTGATGTAATAGGTTACGTTGCTCCGGTGTAGAGTCTCTATCATAAACTATCTCAGCCTCATCCACCCTATCCTCAGTATCTCGCACCCTTTGGAAAACATCTCCAAACACATGTCGATTCTACCAACGTAGACCCTGTTTCAGTCTAAAGAGCTTTTCCCAGAGAGCAGTCATCCTCGTAAGATGGGTAGGGAGCGACCACTTCTGAACGACAAAGGAAGAGAAATCATGATGGTTGGTCCAAACGTTGAGAAATCTAAAAGGTCTAGGCCCCAAATCGTCATCAGAAACCTACTGAAGTAACAAAGGCGAATGATCAGATGCAGTCCGATTCAGGTACCTCATAGTAAGCTGTCGACAAAATGCTACCGCAATAAAATTAATGAGGACCCTATCCAATCTTTTTCTGACTCGACCGTTGGTCCAAGTATACCGATTCCTAAAGAAGCCAGCATTATCCAAACCAAAATATAACATCATATCAGAGAAAGCAGTAGTGCATCGATCGCGAATATTATGACGTGTTCGCTCACCATCATGCGTAATAACGTTAAAGTCCCCCCGAACTAACCAAGGGTCGTCCATGTCGAGGGAAATGTGGTGAAGACCCTCCCACAAATCCCTCATAATAGTTGCGTTACATGAAGCATATACAAGAGTCATGTAGATGGGATGCGCTAGTCTGGGATCCTCAACTCTAACGTGAAGGAATTGGGTGTGATCAGCAATAACAGTGATAGTAGTCCCCGTGTTCCAAAAAAACCAAATTTTGTTCGACACATTCTGAACTCCCGTGTCAAAGCGTAGATATCGTCTAGTATAATCAAATATGTGTTGAAGAATAAAAGGTTCCAGTATAACCAAGAGATAAACCTGATGAAGCTGTATGAGTTTCTTCAGGCGCCGACGAGTAGCTACACCAGCTGCGCCTCTCGCATTCCAAATGATGGTACTCATCTAGATTTTTGTAAAGAGGTATCCTGCGATCGACTCCTGGTCGTCATCCTAGGAAGTGAAGTGTTAGTGCTTTTTGAATTTCTTTTACGACCAACTGGGACAAAACCATCCTCCTCTGTCCTACCAGCCATACTTGCCAAGTCATCAACTGAAGATCGACGATATGAACCCTGTTGATAAACTTCAATATGAGATAAAGCATCAGAGTCGGAGTGATTTGTAGATACAGAAGCCTCCATATTCTGTTGACAAGGAATAGATGTAGTGGGCACTTCCAATAGAATCGGACCCTGTGGCCTCTGTGGTATATCCACCAATAGATGATCAAGATATGTAGGGCTACTAATCAAAGGAGCACTGTTGATCGGGACATGAGATTGAGCTGCTGGATGAGCTTCGGATGTGACAGCAGGAGAAGATGGTTGCCCACTCTAATGGGCGCAACTGTAAGAGGGACTCCACTGGGAGAAAATGAAGTCTGCACATCAAGAAGAACAGCTGATGTAGGAACATTGGTACTCTGAGGAACAACAATCAGGGGAGTGCTGATGATAGGAGGAGCAGTGGAGCTAGTAGGAGCCATGTGGGTAACAAGTGTCGCAGGCGAAGCTACTGGGGTCAATGGGAGGGAAAATATGATGGATGGTCTTAGATGTCTCTCCAGATGTATTGTCATGTCTCATCTGATCTCTCTTAACAGGGGTCCACCTCATGCGATGTGCTGTCACGACCTCCTTACCCTTTTTCTTATCCTTGGCCGGAGCAGGATCGGGTCTATGATTAAGGTTGCCACTGCCAGGGGCCGTAATGGGTGGAGGAGGTTGGGAACCACCAGAACAATTCACCTCAATGTGACCAAAATGTTTGCAGCGGAAGCAATAATCAGGAACGTTATCATACACAACCGGCTGCCAGTATCCTCATCTATTCTCTCTTTCAATCCAAACACGATCTGGGAGCCTACATTCTAAGTCTACCTCTATACATACCCTAGCTTCACTAGGTCGTCGGAGGTCAGAAGTGGCTTCGTCAATACGAAGAGGAAGTCCAATAGCTTTAGCGATAGCAAATAACAAGCTTTTGGCACGGAAATGAATAGGCAATAAGGGAAATGAGGCCCAAACAGGAACAGTAGGAGCCTCATATTGTGGGTTAAAACTAGGGGTCCACTTAAAGACACACATAGGGCATCCATTAATGTACCAAGTGGGTTTGAGGAATAATCGTGAGTAATCATCCTCATGTGCCATGTGTATAATAATAAGAGCATCATCTATAAGACCAATTTCATAATCACCAGTAAATCCAAAGCATAAAAAATTATCACGTACTTTGATCATTGAGGATTTTCGGTGCACAAATTTACCAACAAGAGTGAACCTATATGCCTCCACCAAAAATTGTTCATCAGACTCTTCAAAGAATATAGCGGGCTCACCATGGTGGATATATGGTTCCTTGGAAACCAAGCTATGGCGTCTGGAGTCCTCAGGAGCACGGAGGACTTGGGCAAATGATTTCTTCTGGCTCCTCTCGGCCTGTGTAATCTCGAGTTTGCAATTGAGCGCAGCGACATAAGATCGAGGGGCTTGGGTAGCTCCCGTAACTCCAGTTGGAGGAACATGTGTTTTGCCTGGGTTCTGAGTCGGTAAAGGAGGGCCAGGTCTATTTTGATCATTTTTTGTATGCTGAGTTAGACCCCGAGGTTCCATTGGTCATTTTGGATACGTTTCGATCAGTTTTGAGTGGAACTGGAGGAGAGGGATCATAGTTGGAGGAGATTTTCATCAAGTTATTGATTGGAGGCATATGCATCAATGGTGTAATGTGTGGAGAAGGAACAAGTGTTGAGGGTGTCTCTAGAAATTGACATAAATCATCAGCCATGTGTATAGGAGTAGAACTTGAATTCAAATGACCCTCAATTCTACCGAGTGATTCCTTACTCTTGCACTTTGGTCCTTCCATAGCATTAGTACAAGTCAAAAATGGTGCTAAACACTCAACAATAGTATCAATTGAAGATTTGGGGACAAATTCACGTCCAAGCAAAATTGGAGAGTTGGTTTCAACATTTTGAGTACAAATTGGATCAATTGGCAGTGTATTTATAGCATTTCCATCACTAATAGCATTTCCCCCAATCAAATTAAGTAGTTGGAGTAGTGAGGGATCATCAATTTTATCAAACCCTAATTTTTTGAAAAAACATTTTATGACATCAAGCAATCGAACCTTATTTTGATCCAACTGGTGAAGACCCAATAGTGGAATAGCAGCGCCAAGTGAGGAGGAGTCGAGCCCAGGTGGTCCACCTCCATGAATGCATTGGAGGGCGCCGGAAAAAGGATTCTTAGCCGGAGCAGTCACGAGCTTCGCGATAGGGCTGTACTCAAACTGAAATTCAGGTTGTTTGGATGATGATATGGATAAATTGCCACAATCGTTAGACTCGTTTAGGTGTTGGGAAGCTTCCAGTGGTGTTTCGCGATCGTGACAGTCAGCACCGGCGTCGAAAATTGCATTTTTCTCAGGCGAGGTCGCTGAAGTTGCGACTGTTGTTCGATTTTCAGCAGATTTAAGTTGTTGTTGAGCTGTTTGTGTCAAATTGACGCCATGGGGGGCTTCGTCCATAGGTGTGCAGCCTATAGGAAGGGTGTTCCGACTGTAAAGTTGGCCGGATTGGTGATTTCCGGTGTTTTCCAATTTTTGTGGCAGTTTCTTCTAGCTTCGATTTGTTGTGTTTTTGTGGATGGATTTTCATGTTTTTTGGTGCTAATGTTAACCTCTAGGTTTGAAGAAATTAGAATGAAGGATGATAAATCGTTTGATGAATTCTATGCGAAACTTAATGATATAGTAAATTTGAACTTCATCCTAGGTGAGAAGATCCCCGAGTCTAAAATATTAGAAAAGTCCTTAGATCCCTACCTGAAAGGTTTAGATCTAAGATCACCGCTATTAAAGAAAGTAAAGACTTAGATAAAGTTAAGATAAAGGAACTTGTAGGATCTCTCCAAACATATGAACTCACCATATCTCAACCGAAAAAGGTTAAATCCACAGCCATGAACACTATTAGGGAAGAAGAGAGTGAGTTGACTGATGTTGAGACCCTTAGGGACGATGAAATAGCTTATTTCGTTAAAAGATTTCAGAAAGTGGTGAGGAATAGGAGAAAGCCTCAAGACCGGAAAAATGATGTCCCTAGTAAATTCTCGAAAGATAAGAGTGAGAAGAATAACCCTAGGACTTCTAATAAGAAAATCGAGTTTGTTAGATGCCATGAGTGTTAGGTTTTGGTTACTATAGGAATGAATGTCCTAACTTGAAGAATAACTTAAATAAAGGAAGACGTAAGATATTTGCAGTGACCTTGAGTGATGATGAATCTAATTCGAGTAAGATATTTGCAGTGATCTTGAGTGATGATGAATCTAATTCGAGTGTTCACAGTGATACCTTTGGTGGTGAGGATGAACAAAATTTAAAATGACCCCTATAATGAGCTTTAGGTCGGTTAACCCAATTTACTTGACCATAGGCACCAGGTTATAAGAAACCCTTCGAGCTTAATTACTCGAGTCAAATAGGCTTCGAAAAAAAGTATAAGATGAACCAACCATTTTACAGGGGGACTATATGTGAGCTTAGGTAATCTAAATGAAAGTTAATTCACATTCAATGTCACCTTACCAACAAATGACGACTATTCCAAATCTCACACATGTTCCAGACTCACTCACAAGATCATAGTGTGTACTGTACAAATGGTACATGACGAAACATATACTCGCTACTCCACATAAAACTATGTTTAAGAGCACCATGAAATGTCTAGTAGCACAAAGACTTTTTAAAAAAAAAAATCAAAAACTTTAATATAACAAAGAAAAATTAAAGCAAAACGAAAACAAATAAGATGCATGCAAGATTGAATGGACTCAATGAACTGTACATGCATGCACAAAAGTACCCAATCAAAGAGGTACATGGATGCTCTTACCTCTAAGAGCATGATCAATTTCACGACCTATCAGGTTACTCTTCTTAACCCAAACCTTTTTAGAAGTAGAAGTGATTCTAGCCAACTAAGTCATCATCTTAGTTAAATGGCTAACCTGATTTGCAAGAAAGTTAGCATTGCTAGAGATATCCTGAGTTTTACTTCTAGTTGTGAGTTTGCGACACCTAGGTCTTGTGTATCCCAGCACACCACAATGGTGGCAGGTGGCAATAAACTTATGTCCAAACCTACTCGGAGGTTGTTGTCGATTTATAGGACGATTGATCCTACGTTTTCTAGTAGGTCTTGATTCTAAGACATTCTTGCCCTTGGGTTCAGGATTAACATTATTCCAAGTGTTGGTGGTGGATGGGATGAATGTTGTCTTGGAAGTACTAGGAACATTATTATCATTTTGAACGTATCCTAGTCTATGCCTATTTTCAGTAGGCTTGTTCATCCCTAACAGATTATCAAGTTTTTGAGTACCACTCATGAAAGAAAGAAGTTGAATATTAGATTTTTCAAGATCACTTGTCAAGGATTTAACTTTGGCTTCTAAGTTCTCATTAACATATTTTAACTCACTCTGATTTTTGGTAGAGTCCTGAAGGTCATCTATTAGTTTTTTTTTCTCTCTCTCTCTCTCTATCTCTCTCAAGTTCATTAACCTTTTTTTCAGTACAGCTTTATTGACCTTCTCAATTTTAAGACTCTCCTCAAATAATTCACGATAAGACTCATGAATATCATTCTCATCCTCATACTCTTCCTTAGATTTTTCACTCTATTCATCATTCTCTACCGTTTCACTTTCTTTATCATATTCAATCTTAGCTATAGATGTGAAGGCGCTTATTGGACAAGAGTATGCACAAAAGATGCAATATTTGAGAAAAATGACATAAAAATTATATGCTCAACTTTAGGGGGAGAAAATAAAATATACGTGTAATTGAGCTCATTTCAAGGTCCTAATAATTTTATGGGTTTGATTTCATTAGTCAGGGAACATACTTATTTAACAGTGATGCTCGAATGTCCTTTCTCACAAATTTAAGGTTTGGAGTCATGTTCACGGGAAAATAGTGGCATTTAACACACGTGAGTCACTTATACACTTTACTCCATTTGAACTTGATTTGGGTACGTGGGAAATTTGTTGTTCTTGATAATGCATTACTTGTGAACACATGCATGTTTGAGTTCATCTGTATGTCGGAGACGTGATTTTAAAAATAAAATAAAAAGGGTAATATTTTTCAATATTTTCAAAAATTCAATGCTATATTTGTCTAATAAGGTTTTTCATCAGCTTATTGTAGAGATACGCTCAAGTGATTGAAGTAGAGGCTATCGCGCTCGATTATCGCTCGCCTCTCGCTCAAGTGACATCGTACATGTTTGAATTTAAACGTTCTTTTTCACATTTTTTTTTCTCAAAAACCTCATTTCTTCTCAATTTTCCTTCACAATTCGACACAGCCATTGCAAATTCGTGCTTCCTATCTTGTATTGGTCAATTTATCTCCAACATCTGGTGGATTTCCACTCATTTGATTTAGTTTTTCTCACATTTTCAAGGTAAAACTCGAAAATCCTCATTTTTTTTATTATTTTTGTTTGTTTTAGGATTTTGGTGGTTTTGCTTCATTTTCATCCATTTCATTTTGTATTTGGACTACTTTCATGGAGTTTTATCTTGTTTTTCACCATTTGAGTGCATATTTCTTGATTATTACATAGTTTGGCAAGCCTGTGGCATTTTTTTTTTCAAATTTTTGTTGGTTGAGGCTTAGCATTTGGAGGTAATTGGGTTGGAAGTTGTTGTTGGTTTGTAGTTGTGTTTGTTTGTGGTTGTGGTTGTTTTTTGGAGATCTTAGTTAATAACGTGATTGGACTCATAGGATTACACACTCACGTTACGTTTTCAATGTAGTTTTTTTATGTTAATTATGGTTCATGTCTTTTCGTTGATCCTCATTCACACATTTGATCACGTTCGAGTTGTTAGCTTTGTAGTGTTCTTGTCATGACTATTGCAGTTGGTGTTGGCGCTGCGAGGTGACAACATGTCACCGCAGCATTCCGTCACAGTACACATCATGTCTTCACGTCACCCACGTTTAGGCATCACGGCATCCTGTTGTGCATCCATACTTGGCTACATTGCATATGTACTATTTGCCTCATTTTGCATGCATATCATGCATTTTTTGTTCAATCGAGGTTTTTGATGTGTTGAATTTACACATTTCAGATGTAACCTAAGAAAGCTCGTACTTCTGCTTTGACACCTGGTACCTCCACTTCATACAATATGACACGATTCATATTTGCTAAGTTTTCGTTGCGTCCCGTTCTAGTGGAGCGAGAGGTAGTCCTATCTGACCTTTCTCCCGTCCTAGCTGCCATTTTCACTTCTCGGGGTTGGTATCCTTTATTCGTAGATTTAACGTGTCCTCCAAGTCTTCTATTCACGAGTTTTATGCTAACATTTAAGACGTTAGTGGCTCTACGTTTTGGGCATTTCTTTAGGGTAAGATGATTAAGATCACTCCTAATGTTGTGACGAGTATTGCCCATATTCCTCGGGTTATTCACCTGTTGTTTCCATATCGATCACCCGATACTTTTTCGGTGGACTCTCTTATCCGTTCGACGATTTTAACACACCATTGGAGGGAGGTCCTAGTGCGATCCGCACTGGTTTTCTTCCTACTAATCGACAGATTATGTTACATATTATGTGAACAAATCTGTGGCATGTCTCTCATACTTCTTCATTGTCTATAGATAAGGCTCATTTTCTCTATGCCTTGTTACATGGTGATTCCATTGATTTACTTTTGTTCATTTTCCAGCAGATTCTATGAGGACGAGGGTAGGGCTACCTTATGCTTGTTTGATATATCAGTTAGTAACGGTCCTAGGAGTGAGCTTTCTTGAGGAGGTTTCGAGGCGGGTTTCTTGACCGATTGGCCATACCACTATTTCTCAAAGTAGGTCTTATGCTTCTTCTGAGTCGGTTCAGCCAATTGACTTGACTGTACCAGCTGATCCTATAGATGACCTTATCTCTTTTGATCCTTCGAATTTCCCTACTACTTTTTTTGTTCCACCCACTGATATTCCATCTACTTTTACTTTTGATCATCCTTCCGCTGAGTTTGTTCCTCCACCTTTCGATATTCCATATATTCTCGACGATCTATCGGTTACCCTGATGGGACAAATGTTTGTGCTTATTGAGAAGCAGGCTCGGATGATGGCTGAGATCACTTAGCTGAGAACCACTGTAGATTGTCACACAGCCGAGTTTGCTACACTTCGTAGGGCAGTTGGCTATTTATAGCAGGGCTTGTGCTGGATTAGGAGACATTGGGATGATGATGCAGCTTCTAGTGATGGTACTTATGCTAATGACGCAGATGGAGCTAGTGATGCTGCGTAGTTACTAGGCTATCCCCTGTCATTTTGTGACAAAAATGGGGAGTAGTATTTTTGTGATGATGGAGTAGATATTTTTTTGGATGTATATAATATTTTTGATTTGACATGATGTATCTAATTTTTTTTTACTCAAAGGGATTAAATGATAATTTCAGTATTGCTAAATTAAGTTTTGATATTTTGTAATATCAATCTTTCGTTTTGGTATGTTGGGTTGTATTGATATTACGTTTTACTTTAGCTTATGGTATGAAACTAAAATGATGGGTTATGAGTTATAACTGCTTGGATTAACTGTTTGAAATGCGTTTACCCTTATTACTGTTTCACATACATTTTACACTGGGTATTTGAGTTGTCTATTTCAGAAATTAGGTTTACAAAGAAAAAGAAAAAAGCACTGTTCAACCAAGACAGTTAGTATTGGTTGTGTAAGTCATTGAGTCTGTAATTTTTTTACTACTACCTTGACTTTAGATTATTAGTTTTGTCACAGAATGTCAAATGAGGATCTTGTTAGGTTTTTGATGTAATTGGCAAGTCTCTGAACAAAAGGGACTTAAATTAAAATGTTGTAAAAGTTAAGGAATAAGTTGTAAATAGTAAAAATTGAGTTGTATTAGGTCTAGGGTTTGAGAATGGAAAAGAATGAAAAATGATGTCGCAATTTCGCTAGACTATCGCATGACTTGGCTCGAGCGGCAGAAATAGTAACATTGTCGCTAGCCTGTTGCCAGGGCTTCGCTCGAGCGACATACTTTCCTGAAATTTTTTTTTATCATGATTTCAAGGCTTTTTATCCGGCCCATTCAACCATAACCCTGTCATATAAATACCAGAAAACCATAAAATGTAAATTGATAGGTTGAAACATAGAGAGAACTTAAGAGCTTCATCTTTTCATCTTTCAATTCACTGAGAGACTTCAACCTTCATTGAGTTGAATATACTTGGCGGAGAAAACATCAGTTCTAGTTAATCAAAATACCAAGCTTACTGAGGAAAAAAAAAGTTCTTCAAAAATCGACATGAGATAAACGAATCCACAAAGCCAGGGTCTAGAAAATCCAGGAGGGCTTTAATAGTGCAGTCAAGGAGTTGGTGAGGAGCGCGCAATCTAGGAAGGCTGTCAGAAAATTATTTAGGGTTGTTACGAGGCACACAATCCAAGAGGTCTATATTAACTTCAGTCAGGAGGTTAGAAAGTTCATGTCGTCATTTTGTCTGGAGGACTGTAAGTTCGATCGTTTATAGCGGATTTTGACTGGCAAAGCGCCTAGAGTTTTTACCCAGTTGGGGTTCTCCGTGAACAATCCGCGTGTTATTTACTGTCTTCATATTCTGTGGTATTCAAACATAGGAGAATTGGACTGTATGCTTAACTACTTAGAGATAATTAATTAGTGATTTGTTGCTGGTTAATTACAATTTCTAATTCCTCATTTACACTTATTCACCTCCCCTCTAGGTGTAGTTTGGGTCGAACATCGTTATTTCAGTCTTGTAGATTATAGACATTCATTACAAAAGGAATATCATAGTTAAAATCTTATTAGAAAAAGTCTCTTGAAAAAATTTTAATGAAGGAAAAATAGTACATTATTCTTATGTTACAAAAGTTGTCTCATTAAAAATGTTATCAAAAAAATTCAATGAGACAAAATCTTATTCAAGAAAAAAAAAGAGTACAATGTATATATATTTCCCTCATGATGCTATCACTTGAATTATATGATTTAGGTATATTAAATCTTTCAAGAATAACATTAATAGTCATACCAGATGAATTTGTTATAATCGCATTTCATATTTCATGCCAATTATTTCTTCTATTAATATGCTTCGATGAATTTATTTCGATATCCTCGCCTTTTAGAATATATAGCAGTACATCATATATAAAAGTATTGTCGACAACTTTTTCTTTTAGATTATCATTCTTTCTCATAACAACACAACTTATTGAGATATCTCAATTTTTTAAATTTACGATCCACGAACCACTTCTAGAGTTTTACATTTTATTATGTCAATATACTTTCCAAAAAAATATACATCTCCTAATTGGACCATCTTCTTTATATGTTCCATTTTCTTTTGGAGATTTTTTTTCCCTTATAATCGAATGTAATCATGCTTCAGGTGTGCCATAAATTTATTAAATATAATATTAACAAATTGTCCTTCCAATACGTCAATTCAAGTTGGAGCATTTAAAGTTAGTGTGTGAAATATTTTTTTTATATCTTTGACTAGTAAATGCATATAAGTGAAAAAAAAAATCTACTATGACATCCAATCATATTTTTACACATCTTCTTCTATCAACAAAATGTTAAAAATATCTGGCAACTAAGCTTAACAAGTCAAGTATTATCAAAAAAACTTTTCCATGTACTCAGTTAAGTTCAAGATGGAGTAAAGTGCATAAATGACCCACGTGTGTAAATTGTCACTATTTTCTCGTGAAAATGACTCCAAACCTTAAATTTGTGAGAAAGGACATGCAAACATCACTTATTAAATAAGTATAACCCCTACTGATGAAAGTCAAACCCGTATTGCTTGTTAAATAAGTATGATCCCTACAGATGAAAGTCAAACCCGAATAATTTTTAGGACCTGAAAATGAGCTCAATTATATGATAATTGTTCGTCTCTCCCCTGAATTTGAGCATATAACATTTTTATCGCGTTTCTCGTGAATAACATCTTATGTGTATACCCGTACCCATTAAGCGACTAAAGTGACCCATGTAATGAGCTTTAGGCCGATTAACCTAAGTCAGATGACTACATGCACTAGGTATGAGAAACCTCGTAGGCTTAATTACTTAAGTTAGTATGCTTCGAACACAAATATATGATGTACCAATTAGGTATACATTTTTTTTAAAATGCAACAATGCAAACAGACTATCACGAGCTAAGGTCATCTAAATGTAGGTCAATTCATGTTCAAGGTCACTCACTCATAAGATCATAATGTGTGCAGTGCAGATGATTGCATGACGACACATATACTCAATAATCCATATTAAACCGAACCAAACAATGGAAATAACAGTGTAAAATAGATAAATGTTTACTTGGTCACACATGACATGTTTAAAATCATAACGATGTGTCGTTTGCCCAAAAAAAAAATATTTTTGTATTTTTCCCTTTTTTTTAAAGTAACAATTAATCCGGACTTTCTTAGAAGTAGAAGTTAATTGCCGTTAACCAAGTCATCATCTCAGTTAAGTGGCTAACTTAATTGGCAAGAAAGTTAACATTGCTAGTGAAATCCTGATTCTTACTTCTAGTCACACGGTTACGATACATAGGTCTAGTGTGTCCCAATACACCACAGTGATGGCAAGTGGGAATGAACCTAGATTCAAACCTACTCAGAGGTTGTTGGCGAAAAATAGAATGATTGAGCATATGCTGTTTGGTAGGTCTCGATCCTGTGGCATGCATATCTTTGGGTTTAGGATAAGTAATCTCACGAGCTTTGTTGGTGGCAGGAACGAACGTGGTCTTGGATGTGCTAGCAGTAGCGTCATGGTTATCAACATAACCCAGACCATGCTTATTTTCAACAGGCTTGTTCATCCCAAACAGAGTATCAAGCTCTGCGAGCCACTCATAAAATACTGGAGTTGAACATTAGATTTATCAAGATCAGTAGTTAATGATTTAACTTTAATTTTCAAGTTTTCATTAACCAGTTTCAACTCATTCAGTTTGCTAGTCGAGTCCTGAAGGTCACTTAACAATTTTTCACGTTCAAGTTCAAGCTCGTTCACCTTTTTCAAGACGGCTTTATTGACCTTGTTAATTTTCAGACTTTACTAAAACAGTTCAAGATAAGATTCGTGAATATCGGTCTCATCATCAGACTCTTCTTCAGACTTTTCACTCTCACCCTCCTTTTCAACCTTCTCAATCTCACGGTCAGATTGGATTGTAGCAATCAAGGTGAAGACCATGAATCTTTGTTCATCCTCACCACCAGACTTCTCATTTTGAGAGCTGGGATCTGTCTCCTCATCACTCATGGTCACGGCTAAAGCCTTATGACGTTATCTACCCGAACTCTTTTTAAAATTAGGACATTCACTCTTAATGTGATCATATCCCTTGTACTCATGGCATTAGACAGATTGAGATTTCGTAACGGGAGTCCTAGAGGTGTTTTCTCACATCTACCTCTCGAGAGTTTACTAGGGACATCACTATTTCGCTCCTGAGGCTTTCTCCTATTCCTCATTACCTTCTAGAATTTTTTAACAAAATAAGCTATTTCGTCATCTCTAAGGATCTCATTATCAGTGAACCCAGTCTTCTCTTCTCTAATAGTGTTCATGACGATGAATTTAACCTTTTTAGGTTGTGAGACTGTGAGTTCAAAAGTTTGAAATAATCCTACGAGTTCTTCAATTTTAACGACATCTAAATCCTTNGTAAAATAGATAAATGTTTACTTGGTCACACATGACATGTTTAAAATCATAACGATGTGTCGTTTGCCCAAAAAAAAAATATTTTTGTATTTTTCCCTTTTTTTTAAAGTAACAATTAATCCGGACTTTCTTAGAAGTAGAAGTTAATTGCCGTTAACCAAGTCATCATCTCAGTTAAGTGGCTAACTTAATTGGCAAGAAAGTTAACATTGCTAGTGAAATCCTGATTCTTACTTCTAGTCACAAGGTTACGATACATAGGTCTAGTGTGTCCCAATACACCACAGTGATGGCAAGTGGGAATGAACCTAGATTCAAACCTACTCGGAGGTTGTTGGCGAAAAATAGAATGATTGAGCATATGCTGTTTGGTAGGTCTCGATCTTGTGGCATGCATATCTTTGGGTTTAGGATAAGTAATCTCACGAGCTTTGTTGGTGGCAGGAACGAACGTGGTCTTGGATGTGCTAGCAGTAGCGTCATGGTTATCAACATAACCCAGACCATGCTTATTTTCAACAGGCTTGTTCATCCCAAACAGAGTATCAAGCTCTGCGAGCCACTCATAAAATACTGGAGTTGAACATTAGATTTATCAAGATCAGTAGTTAATGATTTAACTTTAATTTTCAAGTTTTCATTAACCAGTTTCAACTCATTCAGTTTGCTAGTCGAGTCCTGAAGGTCACTTAACAATTTTTCACGTTCAAGTTCAAGCTCGTTCACCTTTTTCAAGACGGCTTTATTGACCTTGTTAATTTTCAGACTTTACTAAAACAGTTCAAGATAAGATTCGTGAATATCGGTCTCATCATCAGACTCTTCTTCAGACTTTTCACTCTCACCCTCCTTTTCAACCTTCTCAATCTCACGGTCAGATTGGATTGTAGCAATCAAGGTGAAGACCATGAATCTTTGTTCATCCTCACCACCAGACTTCTCATTTTGAGAGCTGGGATCTGTCTCCTCATCACTCATGGTCACGGCTAAAGCCTTATGATGTTATCTACCCGAACTCTTTTTAAAATTAGGACATTCACTCTTAATGTGATCATATCCCTTGTACTCATGGCATTAGACAGATTGAGATTTCGTAACGGGAGTCCTAGAGGTGTTTTCTCACATCTACCTCTCGAGAGTTTACTAGGGACATCACTATTTCGCTCCTGAGGCTTTCTCCTATTCCTCATTATCTTCTAGAATTTTTTAACAAAATAAGCTATTTCGTCATCTCTAAGGATCTCATTATCAGTGAACCCAGTCTTCTCTTCTCTAATAGTGTTCATGACGATGAATTTAACCTTTTTAGGTTGTGAGACTGTGAGTTCAAAAGTTTGAAATAATCCTGCGAGTTCTTCAATTTTAACGACATCTAAATCCTTACTCTTTTCTGTCGCAGTGACCTACCTCTCAGGCAGTGATGTTAGGACTTTTCTAACAATTTTAGCCTTGGAAATCTTTTCACCTAAGTTAAAGCTAGAACTAACTATGTCATTCAGCTTCACATGAAATTCATCGAACGATTCATCGTCCTTCATTCTAATCTCTTTAAACTTAATGGTCAATATCTACAGTTTAGAGTTTTTAACCATTTTAGTTTCCTAGTGTGTGGTTTTCAGTATATCCCAAACTTTTTTGGCACTTTCACACATTGACACTTGCCTAAACTCCTCAGCAGACACAGCCATGAACATGGCATGAAGGCCCTTACTGTTCCAGTTACACTCATCCAAATTAGTTTTGGTCCATAGTGAGATATTAATGGGTGTAACTATACTTGAAACAGTTGTTGTAGGTGGAGCCCACTTTACACTCATCCAAATTAGTTTTAGTCCATAGTGAGATATTAATGGGTGTAACTATACTTGAAACAGTTGTTGTAGGTGGAGCCCACCCATTTTGAATGCTAATCCAGATACGTTCATCTAACGCTTTAAGGAAAGCTCTCATTAGAACTTTTCAGTAAGCATTATTGCTTCCGTTGAAATACGAAGGCACGAACAATGACTGACTCATCTAGAATAATATGATAAGAGTCAAGAATCAATTTAAGGCTCCGATACCAATTGAAAAACACGTAGTTCGACCCTAACAACACCTAGAGGGGGGTGAATACGTGTATAATGCAGAATTAAAATTATTGATGAATTAGGTTTGAATACCGCAGTTTGTATGATCAATCAATATAATAAAAGGAGTAATCAACAGCAGAATGATCATGGAGAAACCCAACTGGGAAAAAACTTCAGACGCTTTGCCAGTCAATCCACTATAAACGAATTTAACAACTTCAAGTCTATCAGACTAGACAACTCGTACTATCTGATCTCCCGACTACACTCCTTACAGCTCTCCGTAGATCCCGTGCTCCCTTGTACCAATCCTTAGCTGATGTTGCCAAAGCTCTCCGTGAAATATGCTACCCTGCAGTACTTCAAGTCTTGTGAATTCGTTTATCTCTCGTGGATCGCAAAGAACGACCCGTTCTTCACAGACAGGAACTCCTGTCAACTTCTTTCGATCTTCAGAACTCTAATAAGATGTAGATAAAGTAGTGGTTTGGTATTTGGATTATTAGAACGATGTTATTCTTACCAAAACTATCTCACACAGATGAAAGTTGAAAGAATAATATGAAGGAATCACTCTGTAGACTTTTTCTCTCAATATTCAACCTTAAGAATTTCGTACAGAAGAGTTTTAATATTTATAGGTAGGGTACAAAACAGATGGGTAGGGAAAAAAGTCTTGAAATCGCAAAATGAAAATTTTTCGTATAACCTTATCGCTCAGGGACGGTCGAGCGACAGCCTGTCTCTAGATCGAACACCGGGCGACAGTCCAGCGATGATGTTTCTACTTTTGTAGCTCAAGCCAAACCTTGGCGACCGTCTAGCGAAAATCCACACCGTTTTCCTTCTTTTCCCATTTTCAAAACCCTAGACCCAAACACCTATCTTTTGACTATTTGAACATTACTCCTTGAACTTTTACAATATGTCAATTTCAGTCATTTTGTTCACAGAATCGCCAATTACAAATTATCTAAAATCTAACAAATTATAAAATAAAAAAAAATGATATCTACGAAAAATTCCACAAGTTGGGTTATGAGGTCTAGGGTTTGAACATAAAAAGAGGAGAAACACGGTGTCGCATTTTCGCAGCCTATCGCCTAGACACTGCTTGAGAAAATAAAAAACAAAATGTATGTCGCCCGCCTGGCATTAAGCTCTCGCTTGAGCGGCAGTGTGTCGTTCGCCTGTTGCCGCTTCTCGCTCAAGCGACAGATCGATCAGAAAAATCCTAATTTCTGTTTTGAAGTATTTTTTCTAGCCCATTCAATCTAATTACCCTCTCCTATAAATACCCAAACCTATGCACGAAATTTGTGAGGGTTGATTTTTATTCTTTTGCTATTCTTTAGAGATCCAAGAACATATTCCTCTGTGATTTTTCTTTTTTATTCTTGAGATCATTCAACCACACTTTGGGAAAACATCATAATGAAGAATCCAAAACACCTACTTCCTAAACATCCTTAGGAATGTACTTTCTCAGTTGAACTTTAGAAGTTTCTGGAAGTTGAGAGAGATTAGACTACAAGTGTAGGAAGAGCACAAGAACTTGGAGCAAGTTCTTGTAATTCCACTTGGAAAAGACAATTGAAGAAGACCGAGAAGTTGGAAAGAGACAGTAGATCTTGGAAGCTATAGGAAGTAGATCTGGAAGTCTGGTGGAGTTGGCTAGACAACATCTAACTGTAGAAGATTGAGAAGCTGGTGGATACAACAGATCTTAGAGATTATAGGAATTACAACAGCGGGAACTAATGGAATATGCTAGGCTGGATACATACTGTAATTCATATGGTCTATAGTGGAGGTAACTTGCTTGGTCCCTACCCAGTTGGGATTTCTCCGTCATCATTTTAGTGTTCGTTGTTTATTGCTTTCTTTATTACTGCGGTATTCAAATTTAGGGAAATTGACTTATTTGATTAACTATCTAGAAACAATTAAAAGTTACTTGTTATTTGTTAATTGTATAATTTTGTACGTAAGGTCAAACTTAGTAAACTACGATATTTCACATGACATTCAAGGAGTCGATCCCTACCCTGACTTCATTGACCCCATCCACGACATTCAAAATGTGTGGCTGAAAATGATTTTGAGAAAAAAAATTTATTTTAATTACTAATCTTCTAATCATGGAAGAACCAAATCGTTTCTTCTCTAGCAATCCTCTTTACATGTTCAATAACAATTCTGAACCAATTTGAATGGGGGAGTTCGGTGATTTTTGAAGTGTTCAAAACCCTATGTTTTTACCAATTGACACCACATTCTAAGAACTGATCATATGCTCAATAAAGCTTCTACTTCTTATTCTCCAT
>CAIGRF010101272.1:0-12420 GCA_903798235.1 Fraxinus ornus | reverse complement strand
TCACTGGAAATTTACGTGTATGATATATTATTGTTTATATCATTCTTGAACATCATCATTGCACTACTGCACAACATGACCACTAAGATAGATGTAGGATGGTAAAGGGGACTTTAGTCTCTAGAGCCAGAAAATGAAAGCTTTTTATGCTACAACTGAAGTGTACTAAGGCCATTGATGAATCTTAGCCATTGAAATCTAGTTGTTGATAGGAAAATTGAACAAAATGAATTGGCTTAGAGTATTATTTTCTCCATCTTTCTGATTCTGTAATCAGAAAGGTAGACGAAACCAAGACTACTGTTAAATTGTAGACTGTCTTAAAGAAATTGTATCTCATTAAGTCTCTACCAAATATAAGTGTTTTCTCTAAAGACAATTCATTAGCTTTAAGTTGGACCCGAGTACTAACTTAGATGAAAACATGTATATATTTACTAGGATCACTCAGGATCTTCTAAATTGTGGTGAAAAGATCTCAGTTAATCAGAAAGCAATTATGGTCTATTTAATGCACTTCAAGAGAAATATAAAGTCATAAATAATGCTCTAGAATATGATAGAGACGACTTGATTGTAGAAATTATTCATAGCTCCCTTAAGAATAGAAAGTTGGAATTAAAATAAGAACATAGGGAAGTTCTTTGTGTTGAGAATTCCTCATCTAATTCAAAGTTTCAAATCAAGGGTGTGAGTAATTTTAATGAAGCCAATTATAATAGAGATAAGAATTTCACTGAGACAAAATGGAGGAATAATAAAGGAAAAGACAAGAAAACTTATACAGGAAAGGCAAGAATAAAAAGTACTATTATTGAGGGAAAACAAGTCATGTCATAAAAAACTGTTTCAAAAAGTTAATGACCAAATGAGTGGGTCTAATCATGAGAATGGTTTTTCTGCCATTGATGCTACCTATAAAGAAGCATAAGCTAATATTAGGGTGGCCTATGTGTCCTCAATTAAAAAGTATAGTCAAAACTGAGTTTTTGATTCAATCTGTTCTTTTCATATGAGCCCCAATTTTAGCAAGTTCTCTAATTTCTCAAAACTTGGAAACAATAAATCATGCCAAATAAAAGGCATTGGCAATATTGTTTTAAAATTGGAAAGTGGTCAGTTCATGATACTAAAACATACTAGGTACGTTTCAGCTTTAAGAAAAAATCTCTTTCACTTAGAGGTCCTAGATGATGAGAATTATCATATTGAGATTAAAATGGTTTTAGAAACATTGAGACCAGAAACTCATTATCAATTCATCTAAAACTTATGGAATCCATGTTATCAATTCTGAACTTGTTTCACCCAACATCGTTGTAAGCTTGGTAGTACAATTTGATAAATCAAAATTATGGCATAAGAGATTAGGTCATCTTAGTGAAAAATGTTTAAAATTCATTTCAAAGGAAGGAGTCTTCGGAAAGGACAACATTCAAATATTAACATTTCGTGAACATTGTATTATGGGGAAACAAATAAACTGTCTTTAAGACAGGTATACATAAGTCTCAAAAAGTGCTTGAATACATTCATAGTGACTTATGGGGCCCTGCTTCTGCATCTGTAGCATCTAGTTATAGATATTATCTCCTTACCATAGATGATTATTCAAGGAAAGTTTGAATTTTCTCGTTAAAATCAAAATTTAACATTTTCACAATTTTTAGAAACTGTAATACATTAACTGAAAATCAAACTGGTAAGAAGATTAACACAGACCTTGCGGACTAACAATGGGCTTGAGTTCTGCAATGTTGAATTTGATTAGTATTGCAGTGAACATGGTATATTAATGTACAAGACTGTGACCTATGCTCCTCAACAAAATGGAATTGCTAAAAGAATGAAGATAATCATTCTTGAAAGGACTAGATGCATGATGATTAATTCAAGTTCGCCAAAAATATTATGGGGAGGGGCAGTGAAAACTGTACATTATCTGATAAATAGGTGCACTTCTAGCTCCTTAAACAATAAAATACCTGAGCAAGTTTGGTCAGGATCAATGCCTAACTAGTCTTATCTTAGAACCTTCGGCTGTACAACTTATGCATTTCACATTGATTCAAAATTGGATCCTAGATCTTTGAAGTATGTTTTTTCTAGGATATGGTAAAGGGGTTAAAGATTACAAGCTATGGCTAAAAGAGGCCAAAGGATTCAAAGTGATAATAATTAGTTATGTGATTTTTAATGAAAATGACTTCCTATGTCTTGGTGATAAAATTAGAGAAGAGATAATTGTTAATGATTTTGTTATTACTCAAATTAACTTTAATAAGCTCAATGTTGTTGTTGATCATACTCAGTTTGAGGTAAAGCCACTTCAAACAGAGCCTCAGATCATAACAGATGATGAAAACCTGGAAGTTGATCAAGTTGTAAATCACGCACACAACTTGAAGGATTATTAACTAACTAGGGATAGAGAAAGGAAACAAAGAAGACCTCCTTCTAGGTTCCAATAGTGTACATCTTGAATCTGACCTCTCTGATATAGAACCTACTTCTTATGAAGAAGCTTTAGCCTATAAAGAATCTTCTAAGTGGCTTGTAGCAATGCAATGCAAAATAAAATGAATTCTCTGCATAAGAATCAAACCTCAAACTTGGTAGAAAAACCTAAAGATTGTAAACTTGTTGACTGCAAATGGGTCTACAAGATTAAGGGGAGTGAGTTGAAATCAAATGACAAAAGATATAAGGCAAGACTTGTAGTTAAAAGCTTTACACAAAGAGAATTAATAGATTATATTAAGATTTTTTCACCTGTTGTGAAATACTCTTACAGAATAATGTTTTCACTTGTAACACAATTTTATTAAAAATTAGAACAACTTGACATGAAAACTACTTTTTTATGTGGTGCTCTAGATGAAACCATATACATACATACATGTGTGAGTGTGTCTGTGTATTTCAGCCAAAAGGTTTTGAAACGAAAAAGAAAGAGAACTTAGTGTATCTCTTAAATAAATCTTTGTGTGGCATAAAACAGGCCCCAATGCAATGATATAAAAGTTTTGACTCTTTTATATAGGGTATGAAGTTCAACAAATATGAATATGATCCATGTTTTTATTTCAAAAGAGATGGAGAGTTTGAGTTTTTCTATTTGCTCTTATATGTTGATGATATGCTACTAACTGGTCACAATTCTGTCACTCTTAACTCTATAAAAGAAAAGTTGAAATTTGAGATGAAAGATTTAGGACCTGTTAGGAAGATTTTAGGCATGAAAATAAAAAGGGACGGGAGTAATGGAAAATTATATTTGACACAAAAATCTTATATTGAAAAAGTGGTTAAAAGATTTTTTTCCTGCATAATCCAAAGCCTGTTAATTCACCTTTATTTGGTTATGTGAAATATCTGTTGATCAACCACCTAAAATTGAAGATGAACTTAAAAGAATGATAAATAATTTGTTGGATCTGCAATGTATATCATGGTATGCTCTAAAACTTGACATTGCCTATGTTGTGTGTTAAACAAATTTATGAGTAATCCAGGTGAGTTTTATTAGGAAGCAATGAATGATTTTCTCAAGTACTACAAACATATACAATATTTAGGACTTATGTTTAGAACGGATAAAAATGATTTTAAATCAAAAGGATATGTATACTCCGATTTTGTTGGTAATTTAGATAATAGGAAGTCCACAAATGCACGTGTTAATGTGATAAATAATACGCGTATTAGTGGGAAATCACAACTTTAGAAATTAGTTACTTTGTCCTCAACTGAAGCTGAATATATAGCTGCCACTGAGGTAGTAAAAGAAGGTCTATAGTTGAAAGGTTTATTGAATTAGTTAGGACTTACAGAGAATCAGGTGGAGCAATGTTTTGATAATTAAAGTGCCATTTTTCATGATAGAACTAAGCACATTGATGTTAAGTTTCATTTCATTAGAGATATAATTGAAAAGGGTGATATTAAGTTGATAAAAATCCCTAGTAAAGTAAATCCTATTGATGTAGGTACAAAGGTAATACCGCTTAGTAAATTCATTGACTCTATGAGATTATTAAATCTTGAAGTTTACTAATTTTCTTTTCATTGTAAGCGGGTAATAAGACCAAATGAATAATTAGGTTTGTTAATTGAATCCATTTAGCCATGGCCTCAAATTGCAGCAAGGTGGAGATTGTAAAGTACTATTGGCTGCTATAATTTGAGCCCAAGAATTGTTGATGGCTTATTTGATTATGTGACTAAATGTTTGGCCCAATATCTAACCCATAGTAAAGGTTCCAGAATAGATTGAAAATGTGTTTTGGAAACACTCCTTTGATAAAATACATGCGCTTAACTGGATGGTTGACACATGGTGTATAGATCACCGTTAGACTAAGTGTTTGCCTTAATTGATACAAATACTACTCATATGCATTTTTTGGTTGATATGATGAAACCATAGCCTCTTCCTCGACACTTCATTTGCTTCGTGCTTCTCTCTGAAATTGGTCATCCTTTGGATGATTGTTGTGTAAATTCTTGAATAGAATTTGAGGGCTGTTAAATAATAACAGTGATATTGTCTTTGTGAGTGTTTCTAATCTCTTTGTAGGATATCAGAGTACGAGTATAAGAGGAAACTTTGAACACTTTGTGTTCTTTTATATCAATACCTTCGCCTGTGATTTTGGGGCTATGTTAGTTGATTTGAGTGAAATCCAATGTATGCTTAACGGGGATTAATTGTTAGAAGTGTTCGTTGAACTTCTGGGGCCTTTGGCCAATAATTCTCGTATTCTTTACTTTCTTGTTGTTTTTATTACGGTTTGTTTAAAATCAATTAAGTTGAAAAAGTTTGAATCACAAATCTGGGATCAACATTTTTAATTGATGTTATTTATGCAACTAGTGCATACGTGTCAAAGTAATCTATTCCTTCTTTTTGTCAATATCTTTTTGTCACTAACCTAACTTTAAAAGTATTAAGAGTACCGTCTGCATTATACTTCCACCTAAATACCCACTTATAGCCTATAAGTTTCGATCCAGGTGGTAAATCGATTAATTTCCTATAGTATTGTTTGACATTATTGAATCAATTTCATCATTCACAACATTTTTTTCAAAAAAAAAAAAAATGCTCTCTTTAGATGATATTGCTTCTTCATAAGTTTTAGAATCGATTTTACCTGAAGAACATACATCATAATTCTAGTGACACTCTTCTCATTTCCTCAACCAACTAGAGGGAAATAACTTGAGAATCAAATTCATCCTATCATAACACTTTTTCCTTTTGAGCTTTTTTACTTCTACGAAGTTCACTTATTTCAACATCCTCGAAAGGTGTTCCTATTTGTGATCTTGCAAAACTATGAATCTACACTTGAGATTCCCTTAAAGAAATATTATCTGAATGTAACAAATTCTCAATGAACTCTACTTCTCGAGATTCAATAATTACATTGGGTTCTATGTTTAATAGAACATATGCCTCGCTATTTTGAGTATATCCTACAAAAGCACATTTGATCCCTATGGAGAAACCTTAAATCTTTTAGAAAGAATCCTATTAACAATGTAACACGCACTTAACAAAGTTTCACCCCCATAAATTAGATGACGACATAGCACTTAATAGCATAGCATTTATCATTTTAACTAGTGTCATATTCTTTCTCTCAATCAAACCATTTTGTTCGGGTGTACTAGGTGCACTAAATTGATGTATTATGTTATGATGCTCACAAAAAATATTAAATTCATTAGAGAAATATTCACATCCCCTATCACTTCTAGAATTTTATCTTTTTATTTAATTGATTTTCTACTTCGGCTTTGTATATATTAAACATGCTAAAGGCTTCATCCTTATGTTTCATCAAGTAAATATAGCAAAATCTAAAATGATCATCAATGAATGTTATGAAGTATCTATTATCTCATTTAGTTAACATTTCATTTAAATCATACATGTTTGAATGAATTAAATCTAACAAGTTAGATATCATTTCAACACTATGAAAAAGGTTTCTTGGTCATTTTAAACTTAATGTCTAATTTACATTTATTATGTTCTATATTTTCACATAAAATCATTTCGATTTTTATCATTTTTTTTTAAGTAGGAAAGCTAATATGTTCTAATATATCATGTCATAAAGAAGTAAACTTAACACCATAATTTAAATTTGTAATTTTATTGATATTATTGTCAATAGTACAAAATTTTGACCATTCTGTTACTAGAATAGCATTTTCCAACAAATACACCATTCAGGAGAAGTACAAGTTTGTTCGACCCCTATGGACTTAATTCTTAATTTTCCCAACTAGTCGCCACTTGCAAGATTTCCATTATACCCGGTACATGTAAAATATTTATCAACGTGATATTCTTGCCTAATTTGAATTTTTTAAGTATATGTCCTTTGCCAACAACCTTTGATTGAACTTCATTCCACATTTGAATGCATCCACCTCTTGATAGATTTTGAAAATGGATCTATCATAGGACACATGTATAGTGGCACGAGTGTCATACCACCATCCTTGAATATTTCCTTTAACCAAATTTGCAATGCTCACAGTAGTAGTGGTGTTGTCAACGAAGTTCACTCCGCCTTCTTGCATTGGTTGTTTGCAATGTCTACAATCCCGAACATAATGTCTGATCGAGTTTGCTACACACATAACAAGAAAACTTGATTTTTTTTTTCTCGTTCTTGCTATCTTTGTTGGTTCTTGTGGATTTGTTATTCTTGGAATCCTTATTGTATTTGTTTGATTGATCCACGACCTGGGTTTTGAAAGTGCCCTAATGAGAATGTTCATTCTCATCTTGTGCCATTGACTCTTCATCAATGCGAAGATGCTTTTGAATCTCTTCCAAATAATAATTTTGGTAACTGTGAAAAAATTTCTTCCTATAACCCTTTAATGAAGATGACAGTTTTGCAATAATTGCACCAACTTAAAAGGTTTCGCGAAGATCAATCTTTGCAATTAAACAAATATTTAGCCATTAATAATCTTTAAAATATTTAACTAAATGCATGAAATTTTGAAATTAAACAAATCACTACAATATAAAAGAGCCTAGAGATTTGGCGCCACATGTCGCTTTTTCTCATCGTCGTAATTCCTTTTTTTCCCGCTTTCTTCTTCATTTTCACACGCAACCAACCGCCAACTTTCTGTCCTTTTTTTACCTCCTCTTTTTCCTCTCCCGATTTTCACGTCGTCTCTCCCGCAATAAAATTCTTTGGTGTGGTATCTGGTTGGATTGAGCTTATGTGAGTTCTCGCATAATTTTTATTTTGGGGAAGGAATTTTTTTTTGCGGTGTTGGTTGCGTCGATTGAAAGTGTAATGTGCATTATTATCGATTTATTCTCTATTGTTTGTATTGTAATGAAAACATTCTTGCCTCGAGTAATATGCATTATTATCATTATATTATTTAGATTTATTCTCAGAAATTCTTGCCTCCAGATTCCTATTTTAGAAGTTTTTTTTGTTTGTTAGATAACAATGAAGGTGGAGTCTTTGCGCAACGGAGACACCGCGTGTCTCGGTGTGAGATGGAGACACGGTCGTGTCTCCTTCTCACACGGAGACACCGTCCATGTCTCCATTGCAACGGAGACACCGCGTGTCGCCGTGTGCAACGGAGGCAAGGTCTGTGTCTCTGTTGCACACGGAGACACAGACGGTGTCTCCATTTTCCCTTTTATCTTTGAGTTTGGAATCTCAAGAAAACTGGAAAAATTAATTAATTGAAAAATAGAAGATCTAGCGAGAAATGACAAAAAAACTATTTGGGATTTTTTATTGCTGGAATGGGGTTTTGATGTTTTATAGACGAGATTGCTTATTTTTAGGTTTTGATAACTGTCATTGCAGCAATTACGATAATTGAGGGGGAGTTAATGCAGTGCAAACAATCAAGTATTTAGTCAATATTGAAAGAATTTATACCATTGAAGAAAAGTAGTGATGCTTTAGACGAAAAAGTAGAGGCCAGTAGAGATAAAATGAATTGGATCAGCTCTGTGCAGCTATGGAACTCTGATAATCAAAATCCTTACTCGGATATTAAATTCAGAAATAACAATAAAGCCTTGAAATAAAACAACGAAAGGATATGAAACAAAATCATCCTTTCATGTATATCTATTATAATCTATTTTCTTGCGTATATGTTGTAATGTATTTGTTCTTGCTTATGTTTTATGGTTAATAGAGAGCTGAAGAATCAGCCAATGAATATGATAAATGATTTGTTTCAGTCTAGCAATAACAAAACAATAGTGGGAAGGGGTTTTATGCCTTTCAAGAGGTATGGGATTAGTTAGATTATGGAGTGGTTGATTATGTTTGTGAAGTGCAAAAATTGTGTCTTGATTTAGAACTTAATCTCTTCAAATCCTAGGAAAAATAGGTTACATTTAAGATGTTTGATAAAATGACCAAGTGAGAAATTAGTGTATAATTAGGCATAAACTAGCAAATTGGGTTGATTGAATTAAAAAACTTGTGCTACATACTTTCACAATTTAAAAAAAAAAAAATCTCCGTCAGAGGCATGGAGACACGCGATGTCTCCATCTATGATGGAGACATGCAGACACGGGCTATCTCCATCCAGGATGGAGACACGGCCGTGTCTCCCTCTTGGATGGCCGTGTCTCCATCGAGACACCATGCGCACACGGCGTGTGCAAGAAGATTTTTTTTTTAACTATTGACATTTTAAAACTATCAACTCAAACAAATTATATAATATTTGATTTAAAACAAAAGAATCCAACATTTTCACCACTTTTTTAACAAAAAACTCGTGTTGTAAGTTTAATATATTGCTTCTTTTACTTCTTGCTTCAATCATTTATTCTTTATAAACAACACATTCTCTTTTGTTGATATAAATTTCTTGAAAATTCATATATTCTTAGTTTTAAAAACCAACCAACTAACGTGCAACGCACGTTGATTCCCACTAGTATTTAAAATAAGCCTACATCTTCATCCCAATGTAAAAAAATATTTAGCCATTTATAATGTCGAAATAACACAAAATAATAGTTAAAAGACATCATCGAATTTAATTATAATAGACAAGATAAAAATCACTTTGAGCGATTTTTTTTATCTTTGCCACACGAATCCGAACAATGATTCATCGTCTCCTTCCTTGCTTATTGTAGATCTCCTGGTAATTCGATATTTAATTTGAAATAACGAGATTCGATCCAAACTACACCTAGAGGGGGATGAATAGGTGTAAATGAGGAATTAAAAAATTATAATTAATCAACAACAAGTCACTAATTAATTATCTCTAGATGGTTAAGCATACATTTCAATTACCCTATGTTTAAATACCGCAGAATATGAAAGCAATAAATAACACGCGGAATGATCACGGAGAAACCTCAATTGGGTAAAAATTTCGGGTACTTTGACAGTCAACAATCCACTATAAACGAATTAGAACTTACAATCCACCATACTTGACTACCACTAGTACTTTTTGATCTCCTGATTGCAAGTCTCACAACTCTCCTGGATTTTGTGCTCATGTACCAACTCGCAGCTGTAGTTTCAAAGCCCTCCTGATTGTGCAATCCTGCAACAATTCCCAACTTTATCAATTCGTCTATCTCCTGTAGATCAACGAAAATCTCCACGTTCTTCAACAACTGGAACTCCAGTCACCTTACCTTGATCTTCAGAACTTTGACTGATATGTAGGAAGCAGCAGTTTGGTATTTGGATTGTGGATCTGATATTTTCTCCGCCAAGAACCAATCAAAGAACGAAGGTTGAAAGCTAATTTACGGGGAGAATGTGAAGAATATGTGTTTGCACAATGATCAACCTTAAATTTTACGTTCTATGGCGTTCTAGTATTTATATGATAGGGTTAGAGTTGAATGGGCTGGATAAAAAGCCTTGAAATCGGGATTAAAAATTCACGGCTAACCCAATCGCTTGAGCGAAAGCTCAGCGACAGTCAGGCGACATAGTTTCTGTTTCTGATGCTCGAGACAAGTCTTGACGACAATCTAGCGAAATTTCGACGCCGTTTTTTCTTCTTTTTCATTTTCGAACCCTAGCCCTAATATAATACAATTTCTATTATTTGCAACTAACTCATTGACTTCTACAACATATTAATTTTAGTCTCTTATGTTCACGGACTTGCCAATTACATCAAATACTTAAAATAATTAATTTCGAGATTCATATACAATTATCAATGAATTTTCACGTGCAAAAAATCTGGAGCTTTTCTCGGTTCCAATTTCTGCCTTTCTGCCTTCTTTTTCGTTTTGTCCTCCCTCATTTACTCCCTTTCTGCCGCCATATTTCAGTTGCTTTAAAAAAAGATTCCTCTTCCAATTAGACTTTCATTCCTTTTTCAAATGGTTTAACGTTTACGGCCAATTTCATTTTCATTAACCTTCTTTCCTGCCACCAACTTATCTTTTAATTGCATTCAATGCCTCAATCCTTGGATTTCTAAAGTACAGAATTTGATCCCCAAAGCTGTTGCTTTTATTCGATTTCGTCCTTCTTGATTAATATTCGTTCAAATCAAAAAAAATTCTCCTAAAGGGTGTGTTTGAACTAAATTATTTTGGAAGAACGTATTCTAGAATACTAGATTGTTGGAGAATGTGTAGTTAAAAAAGAAAGAAAAGTTATTGATGTGATGGAAAATATTATTTTATTGAAGAATGTGTGGTTGAAATTGAGTAGAATAATGAAAATGAAAATTTTAATGTATACCAAACAGAGTGTCACGGAATTCAGNTGTGATGAAAAATATTATTTTATTGAAGAATGTGTGGTTGAAAATGAGTAGAAGAATGAGAACGAAAATTTTAATGTGTACCAAACAGGGGCAAAATAATAAAAATCACAAATAATTAAGTATCAAGTTCATAATAGTACTTGGATATTACTTTCATTACATTTTATGCCCGTGTTTGATGGTCACTATTTGGTCAAAGCAATGTTTTGAATAATAATTTTTAGGAGAATGTGTAATTAAAAAGTAACGAAAAATTTTGAATTTAAGTGCAAAATATTTTATTGTATCAACGTGTGGTTGAAAATGAGTATATAAAAAAAATATAAATAATAATTGTCAAACAGGCACTAAATCCTTGAATAGAAATAGTCGAACTAACCTTTAGAAAGTCACAATTTCGTTAAAAGGTCCATGAGACCGTTATTTTAAATTAATTAAAAATAAAAGAAAAAAAATCTAACAAATCCTACTTCCTATAAAAGAGAAGATGGCTATTTACTGGTCATTTATGTTACCTCCGTTTCACACTCAAACCAGATAGTTATTGTTCACAAAACTATTTCTCCACTGTTCATTACTAAAATATCTTCTTCATATACCTTGTTTACCTCTTCTAATACATTTATACCGTCTCTCTCATCTGTATAGACAACGTACAAGAAGGATCCATTGCGATGACCGGCACGACAGAGGTGAGGGAGTTCAAGCGCAAGATCGATTACCTCAAGGCCAAGGTCAAATTCCCTAAAACATTTCTTTTCACCTTTTCTTTACCTTTCCCTTTCTCTTCCCTCGAAGAGCTGCCCAAAATTGTTGATTATTGAGTTTCATAAAAAAGGCTCTAACCCTTTCTTGCAAGATGTGTTCCAACAAGCTAAGACTCGAACCGTCTCTTACTTACTTACAATTTCCTTTTTTTTTCTTGTTTTTTCAGAAGAAACTCTTCAGTTTGATTTGTGATGAGAAAAATGTCATTTGCATTTTGCTTGCAATAATGTAACTATTGAATGTTTGAGAGTTTATGAATTTATTAGACCTTAATGATAAGTGAATTACTCTTCTTGTTTGTCCAGATATTTTTGTGGCTTATTGAAATGTGAATATGAGGCGCTTAAATATTGATTTAAACTTAAGCCTGATTGTGGTGGTTCTTATATCAAGAAATTTCTTTTTTCACTATGTTGAAAGGAAGTTCATTTGTGTGTTTTTCTGTTAGAATATTAAATTTTCGAATTGGTGAGTTATCTTATGATATATGGTGAATGTTTATTTGTTGGAAAAGTTTCTTTGTTTGCATATAGATTCATTGTTTAAAACCAATTTGAGAAAAAATAATTTTTGTTGTTAAACGAAGGACGTGTTCTTGCTTGGAGCTAATCAGTAATCCTTTTAATGGTAGATTTCTGGTATCTAAACAGGGATGACACTAATGGTACATTTTTTCTGATGCAATTTATAAGATTATTTTGCTCGAAATAATAATGGAAACAAGGTATTTTCGTACGTAAATGTCTTTTTTTTTTTTGCTATGAATAATGCATATTTGTCAGTAACTCACTCAAGCACTCATCGTCTTTGAATTTTTGAGGTAGGTTCTTCCTATATAGGTCAGAATGGGGCAGAAGCGTCAAA
>CAIGRF010101267.1:38741-54616 GCA_903798235.1 Fraxinus ornus | reverse complement strand
TTTTTTTTTTTTTTTTTTTTGTGTAGCCCTATCCGTCACTTATTTCTAAATGTTTAAAGTTTAAATCATTTAAAAATTCTTTAAAAATGGAGGAATAACCCTTGCTTGATTTAGCTAAAAATCATATTTTAGTAAATTTTGAAATGTGGAGTTGAAAAAATTGATAAAAGTTGTGGATCTCAATATAATTTGTAAATTAGTTTTAAAAAATAAAGGTCAAACATTTTGAGAAAGTTAAGCTAAAATTCTAAGAGACCACTTTTAAGAACAGTAAAAAAGGGGTGGGGGACGAAAAAATTAGTACGAAATCAAACAACTACCTCACTTGTTTATGCATTGAGTCGTCTTTAATTCATGAGCTAATATATGTTCGTGTGAAACCCACAAGGGTACATGATCGTTGTACAAAGAATAAGATTTGTGAGTTAAAAGTATCGTTCCCACGATAAATAAGGTCTAATTTGTAGTTCAATAGCTACTATTAAATTCAAATTGTGATGATATCAAAAGAGTTGTGATTTGTTTGTTATTTATTCTAATTATACTCTAAGAAAGAGAGAAAAAGTGATTAAATCTAATGTAAATGCTTGTAGTGGATTCATGTATCTCCCTATTTCCATCTATTTCAATTCTCAATAATCATTATATTCAACTCATGCATTTTTTACAATCGATAAAACTAATATGTTAAATACTTTTTTTCAAGATACATCAATATATGATTAACACGAGACGATCATATTTCTAGTTCGAATTCATATGGAAGTAATGCTTAGTTTAGATTATCAATAAGATTTCATGTGTAAAAGAGATTATTCCTAATTCTAAGTTGATTTTACCGTGTTCTAAACTTATTGTAAGTATTCCTACACTACAATAAAGCAACTAACTATACAATTGATGACCAAACAATCAAATAGTGCAATGAGCATGTAAAATCAATCAAACAACACGAGAACTTCCTAAATTAACATCTTAAATTGATATAAATGAAAATGTTGTTCAAACACTCATCCAATACAATTGAAAAACTATCTTAACATGTTTAGAATTAAACTACAAAAGAACAGTGGGAAAATCATCAATTGGAAAGAAGAAATAATGAAGAATTAGGATTTTCCACGTTCTTTATATGAATCTTGAATTTGGATGAAGAATCTTCAATATCCTATGCAATTTGCCTTAATTTCACGTTGTTAGCTTTGTTCTTCGCCTCTAAAATTGACAAGAATCTATTATTTTTTTTATGTTTAAGGAGGTTCCCCACATTTTGGATGGTGGTATGTATATAGTGCCAAAAGTTTCCAAAACAAAATAAGGAAACACAATTTTTCTTTTTCCGGAATTGAACCATGCGTACACATGGTTCATTTGGTGCATACACACAATAGACTCTAAATAGCATCAGTCAACACAAATAAGATTTGAGTGTATGCAAAGGCCTACACATGGTATTGCCATTTTTGGACCAAATTGTATACTTGAACTTTTCCAAGTGTGTATTTTGATCATTTTCGACATTTTTTTTTATCATGATGGCCTCTCTTCACCTCCAATTGACCCTTGACATTCTTCAATCGCCGTCTTGCAATCCAACACAACTATTGGAATGTTTCACTTTAATCCCCATAGTTTGGATTTCATCATTTTTCCGTTCTTTCTTCAAATTCTTCATGCAATCATCGAGTTTTACCTATTAAACACAATATAACACAAATTAGGCCCTAATTTGTCCAAAGAATATCAAAATATCATCATTTCGGACTCCGAATAAGTGTAAAAACTACAATTATCAAACCCCAAAACTTGAATCTTTGTTTGTCCTCAAACAAAACTAAAAAACCCAACTATAAAACAAAAACACAAACATGAGAAAACATTTAGCTAGCTAACCCGATATTTTATCTCTGAATTAAAATCATTACATTAAATCTAAGTACAACTTCAAAATCACAATACAGAAATCAAAGATTACTTTTTCAATGTGAAGTGTGTGTGTGTGTGTGTGTGAAGAATTAAGAATAGCATCATGAATTCACAAGTTATTTCATTCCCAATCCTGAATGATCAAATATATCTATCATATCTCTTGAGGTTCACATCACCACAAACTTATTCTTTTCGTTATTTTCAAGTGTATGAACTAAGGTTGAATTTTATTTATTCTCACATCTCTAGTTTCGGTATATCTCACCAATTATAGTTTAACAAGTCAATAAATAAGGATTCTCCATTAAGTTTGATTGTTTCAATCTCTAAAACTTAACTATGATTCTTTTTGTTATTTTCAAGGGTCTATTTGAGCCCTATTTTTCATGTAGAATGCATTTTGAAATAGTAGATTGATGTATAATGTGTGGTTATAAATGAAAGAAAATTTTTTGATTTGCGTGTAATATTTATTGAAAAATGTGTGGTTGAAAAGAAGTGAGAATTTTGAAAAAAAAAATGAAGATCAAACAAGATCCAAAAGTCGAATCTCCCTAAATAAGTGTTCGAGACATAACCAATGCATTTTGTGCGTCTTTTGTTTCATGCACCTGTTTTTTTCGATTTTCTACATTTTTATCAATTTTCTTTTTTTCATACATTTTTTTGCTTTATTTGCCGCATTCTATCATTTAAGCTTTCTAAATGACATTTGTAACGAGTTTTAGGTCGATAACTCCCAAATTAGTTGACTTTAGGGCAATAGGTTTTAACACATTTACAAATTTAATAACTCAAATCATAAAAGCTATAAAGAAATTTTTTCAAATAAAATGTATTTTTTATGCCTTGATTAGTGCAGTGACCCTCATTAAACACCTATTCAAGTAAACTAACTTCTAACTTAAGACTTTCATCCAATTTCATCATATTGACCTTAGACGATTCACACAAGATTTTTCACTTTACACATTAAATCCTCATTTATCTCAATATCTTCCTATAACAGTGAAATTCTCCAAATTATTCTAAATTTGGTCTAAGGATGTATAATTTAATGGCTCGGGTTTAGTATTTGTGGTCCACTATTTCAACTTATCCAATTATGAAATCAACTCATTCCTACACAATGCTTAACTTAATTTATGTGTATATCAAACTTCACAAAAAATAATAATAAAAGTATAAGCATACAGCATATTCACCATTCATAAATCAATTTATAATTTAATATATTTCCCATTGCTAGTCAGGTCAACACTAACTCATGCAAGCACATAAAAAGAAAACATTGTTGGAATTGTTCATTTTTTTTTTTTGTATCTTCCATATCTCTTAAAGCAATAAAAGCATACAAAAAAAAAGCGCACGCGCGCGCGCGCGCGCACACACACACACATACATATATATATATATATAATTCATGTTTTCAACCTCTAAACTAAAATTAGACATTGTCCTAAATGTTTTAAACCATATGTCCACATATAATGGGGTATGGAAGAAAATACTCCCATAATATATCATGAAATCCAATGGCTAGCCTGTCCTATTGTTCACGTTGTCTCCTTGGTCAATGGTTATTTAAATGTTTCGTGATGTTATGTTCCTACACAAAGCGATCAAATAAAGCATTAAGGCTCAAAAACTTGGAACAAGTGTTACTTAACTCAAATATCTAATAAACAAACAGATGTCTCAATGACCTAAGGGGAAACAGGAAATGGATGATAAGTCCCTAATAATTACATAAAAAGTGATCTAATTAATCCCAACTCTAGAAATCATAATAAATAAAAGGGATAGAAGTGTTGGGTTGCCTCCCAACAAGCGTTTGTTTAAAATCCTTAACTTGACTCTTGTTATTTCTAAGCTTCATGGTGGCTTGAAAAGAGCGTTTTATGCCCTACACTTGATGCAGTCATTGCACTTGCACTTCATCTCATCCTTAAGTCTCCAAACATTCATGTTGCCATTATTGTCACTGCTAATAATTCATCGTGTATTTGGCCTGCCTTTATAGATTTCCCAATGATCCACCCGTTGACAATCCTCAAAGTAGGATGGTTGCTTGATTAGATTCTCCATGGTGAAGCTCTGCTGCTTATCCTCCACTCTCAAGACTAACTCATTAGTATCAAAATCCAACAATGCTCAGTTTGTAGGCAAGAATGACCTTCCCAAGATTACTGGCATCTGATATGCCTCTTCCATGTTCAGGATGATGAAGTCAGCTGGAAAAATAAACTCTCATACCTTTATAAGCATGTCTTTGACTATTCCAAAGAGGTACTTCCGCGATCGGTCCGATCCGCCAGCTGAAGGATAATAGATGTCGCCTTAGGATTTTCTAATCCCAATTTCTTGTAAAGATGCAAGGGGATTAAATTAATATTCACTCTTGAATCAATTAACCAATTTATATCATGTAAATTTCTTATGGAGTAAAGTAGAGTGAAACTCTCTGGACCTTTAAGTTTAGGAGGGATCATATGCTGAGTGATTGCACAGCATTCCTCAGATAAAGTTATCTTTTCATACTCAGGCGGCTTTCTCTTTTTAGTCAACANGTTATTGTTTCATGCTCGGGAATCTTCCTCTTTTTGGGCAAGATCTCATTCGAAAATTTTGAGTAGTTTGGTATTTGAAGGTTAGCATCAATGAATGGGATGTTGACATGCAGCTTTTTAAGACCCAAGAATTTCTTGAATTGTTTCTCCACTTTGGTGTATTGCAACCTTTTGAGGAAAATGGACTAGAGGTGTCAGTAAAGTACTAGGAACATTTGTCTTAAGCTATGGACTATCTGAAACTATTTGTTGATCTTTCTCTGTTGCTTCTTTAGACTGCTCCGCTGGTTCCTTGTCTTTAGTAGGCATTTGAGTTCTCTCGGTCTCCTTCCTCTTTGAAGTGATTTCTAGCAACTAAACACCACTCCTAGTAGCGATGGCAATGAACCTGCTCCCTATTGGCTGTCGTCAAATTCTTTAAGGGAATAGAATGGGTGGCACATAAACATTGACATAGGTGGTGGGAGTCAATACTTGGAGCTCAATAGCTGCATAATTCAACGCCTCAACTACTAATACTTGCTCCCATGGGTTCTTCTCTGTGTCACCCGAGAAGGTACCTTGTGGTCTGTTGGCTATTGTAGTTGCTATCTATCCCACTTGATTTATCAAATTCTTGATAAAAGCTTACTGATTCTGAAAATTGGTCTCAGTCTTTGTGATATACTGAGATAGCAAATCTTCCAATGACGTCCTTCATTCTTGTTGATGTTGTTGTTATTGTTGGAACCATGTTGGCCTATTCTAATAAGTTTGCCCTTGATTATTAGCCATTGAGGAGTTTGGCTGCTTGTTCCATTCTGGATGGTATTTGTTGAGGTAGTTCTATTGCCTCTGGAAGTTTAGTGCATAATTGACCTCTGCTGGCTGATCTATGTGAGTAGAAGTCAAAGGGCAGCTTGCAGTGATGTGATATGCCCCACAACCTAGCATACATCGGAGTGGATTTTGTATCATATTCACATAATGGGTCAAAGGGTCAAGCTTTCTCATTATTGCATCCATCTATGTTGTCGACGTTGTCACTGCGTCCACATTATGTATACTAGTTGTTTTCTCTAGACTTCCCTGTCGCTCGACCACATCGATTGATTTTCTCCAATTCTCTCATACAACTCATAAGCATAGTCTATGTCCATAGTTATTATCGATCCTTCCATTGGAGCATCTACCATGCTTTTGAACACTTGAGGTTGCTTAGGAATGTCTAGATTGAGGCACTTTCTGTACAAACTCTTGTACTGTTCTAATGCTTCTGGATAGCTTTCGAAGTCCTTCTGTTTAAATGTATGTATTTCATTCTGTATTTGATAAACTTGAAGCCATTAGAAGTCTCGAGCCTGGCTAGAACTACTCTTAGTGGAGTCATATTCTCCACACTTAGCTCGTGGCATTCAATGTGAAAGTTAGCTTCTCTGAAGGGTTGGTAGATGATCTGATGTTGAATTGGAGCTGGCATTAGATTAACATAATCCCCTATTAATATTCGATCCTCGTTGGGAATAGGTATTTATGGATATGGTGGTGGTTGTTGAATTGGATCATGAATCTGATTTTGATTTTGATTCTCAACCATTATTCTTGCCTTCCTTTGTTCTCTTAAACGCTATATGAGTTTTCTTTCGATCTTGGGTCTAGTGGACCTAGATTGATCTCGTCAAAATCTTGCATAAACAGATAAGCTAGTAGAGGCCTACGAAGAGTGAAATAAAAGAAGATTATGTATCTCAATTAAAACTAAAAGAACAAAATAAAAAATTGAACTAAATATAAATTATTAACATAAGATTAAATCCGTTGTTCCCCGGCAACGGCGTCAAAAACTTGCTCGCACGAAATTCGTAAGAGTACGGGATTGTTGTACAAGTAATAAGATTTGTGAGTTAAAAGTATCGTTCTCATGAGGAATAACGTCCAATTTATAGTTCAATAACTACTATTAAATTCAAAGTGTGGTGACATCAAAAGAGTTGTGATTTGTTTGTTATTTATTCTAATTCTACTCTAAGAAAGTGATTAAAACTAATGTGAATGCTTGTAGTGAATTCATGTATCCCCCTATTTCCATCTATTTCAATTCTTAATAATCATTCTATTCAATTCATGAATTTTGACAACCGATAAAGTCGATATGTAGCATAGTGGTGAGTATTCTCGCTTGTTATGCGAGTGACCTGAGTTCATTCCTCAGTTACGGCTCCAAAAATGTGTTCGTATAAAACCCGCAAGAGTACGAGATCGTTGTACAAGTAATAAATTTTTGAGTTAAGAGTATTGTTCCCATAAGGGATAATGTCTAATTTATAGTTCAATAGCTATTATTAAATTCGAAGTGTGGTGACATTAAAAGAGTTGTGATTTATTTATTATTTATTCTAATTCTACTCTAAAAAAGCCATAAAAATTAATTAAATCTATTGTGAATGCTTGTAGTGGATTCATATATCTCCCTATTTCAATTCTCAATTATCATTTTATTCAATTCATGCATTTTTTACAACCGATAAAACTAATATGTTAAATGCTATTTTCCAATATACATCAACATATGACTAACATGAGATGATCTAGTCGAGTTCATATAAAATTCATGCATTTAGTTTAGATTATCAATAAGATTGCACATGTGAAAGAGATTATTTCTTATTCTAACTAAACATGTTGATTTTACTGCATTCTAAACTTATTTTGAATATTCCTACACTACAATAAGTAATTAACTATTCAATTAATGGCCAAACAACCAAATAATGCAATGAAATATATTTTAGGTTTAGGGAGGTTCCCCACGTTTTGGACGACTTATGGTATATATATAGTACCAAAAGATTGCATTACCAAAGTTTCCAATGCAAAATACGGAAACACGATTTTTTTTTTCGGAATTGAACCATGCGTGTGCATGGTTCACTTGATGCGTACACACACTCTAAATAGCATCAATCAACACAAATAAGATTTGAGTGTAGGCCATGTGTACACATGGTGTTGCCATTTTTTGACCAAATTGTATATTGGTTCTGAACTTTTTCAAATGTGTTTTGATCATTTTCGATATTTTTTTTCATAATGTTGGCTTCTTTTCACCTCCAATTGACCCTTGACATTCTTGAATCACCGTCTTGCAATCCGACACAACTATTGGAATGTTGCACTTTAGTCCCCATAGTTTGGATTTCATCATTTTTCCATTATTTCTTCCAATTCTTTATGCAATCATTGAGTTTTATCTATTAAACGCAATATAACACAAATTAAACCATAATCCGTCCAAAAAATAACAAAATATTAGCATTTGGGATCCCGAATAAGTATAGAAACTACACTTATCAATATCATTTAACCACTTAAGATTGTAGTGTGAGATAAACCAATAAAATTTACAATAATATTAATAATGACCTATAAAAGTAATTATTTTATTACACAATGTTGAATGATTTTACACGAGCTTTTGAGTGGATATATCACTTACAAGTAAAATGAAATAAACTTGTGTAATAATTTAAAATTAATAGTACGAAACGAGTCAAAATGACCCATAAAAGTAATGAGTTGGTCTAGTGGTAAAGCATTACTTTGTACCAAAAAGAAAGAATATAATAGAACTACTTTTGGAAACTTATAACCGCAGAAGGACTCACCCAACAACAATGAAAGTAGTGGGGTTAAAAAAAAGGTGGGGGTCCATGCTATGGTTTGATATTTAATCATCGCCGTTCAAAGAACAATATAAAACATAAATTGAAAAAAAAAAATGAAAGAGAATGAATATATTAATTTTTTTGCTCACTAAAGGGGAGTTGTTCATGATGGATCACCATTTTCTTGTCCCATCAAACCTAGGCACTACATACAATATATTTTTGTCCACGAGTAAATTTACGTTTCTATGTCCAATGTTGTTTCGTGAAAAATGAATCAATCCACAAGAGACGAGTTTTATTCGTTTAAACTTTTAAAAGTATGTGGGTTTTTGCAATCCTCAAGAGTCACTCTTTTTCCATCTCTTTCTCATTCAGATGGATGTTTATATTTGCAAAAGTTTCATGGACCGCCATTATTTTTACAAACATCCATCCTTCTTTTGCCCATATATACTTCCATCGTTTCCTTCTTCACTCCACAATCCATTCGCATGCTCCATTAGATTCTTAAAGCAAAAAAAGAACGATTTTGTGATAAAAGAAAAAAAATTATTTTGTGGTGTAGGATCATCCTACACGCAATCTTTCTTAATTGGATATGTATGAGTCTCGCACTCGTGAGTCAAAGTTAATTGTATGGGACTAACAAACATCTAAAACGACTCATGAAAGTGAAACTTTAATGGAGTGATAAGGCTTGAATTGGTACCACCAAGATGGTAGATAATAATAAAATTTGTTAAGAGTTAATTAATTTTATTGGGGACCCAAACTATTCAAAATATTGTAGATTATGCTCCTGTTTGGTGCACATTTTGGTTATAAAAATGCATTTTTACTGTTGATGTGATTGAAAAAGAAGAAAAAATTATTGATGTGATGAAAAATATTATTTTATTGAAAAATGTGTTGTTGAAAATGAGTAGAAAAATAAAAATGAAAAAAATAATGTAGCTCAAACAAGACCTATACTTAAATCTTTCATTTTTGCACCCCATAGTCTCAAACATTTCATCTCGATTGCAACTTGAGGACATATGGAAGAAAGCCATCAATTCCTCCATTAGTTGACCAAAAAATTAAAATTTTGACTCAATATGATTAATTAAGTGAAGGATAATTCTTGTTGTACATAAAGGATTACGTGACAATCATCCAGTAGTTGATGTGATGTCAATCAACCAAATCAACACACCCTGACAACCCCAGTCAGGGGTGGTTTCAAGGACATTATCTGCATGCAAGTCCCTTGGGCCCACTGCCGCCATTAAATTACGATACTGATAACTGACTCATTTACCCAAAGCTTAACAATCCAATTTCATATGTTTTCATGCAAATTGATTTTTTTTCAAACAGAAGAAAGGATAATTAGGTTACAAAGAACAATGATTTCGAAAAATCAAGGAATTGAGGGGGAACGGGAAGAGCATAGCCCGCCCTAGTGTATGAAAAAAGAAAATGCACTTGGTAGAATTCGCATCAACTTGGGAGTTAAAGAGATAAACCCCTCTCAAATTCAGAAAATGGATCGAAATGTTTTTGAAGCCAAAATCAAAAGTTGTTTTATGGCGAGAGAATTCCGTGCATGGATTGGAATCTGTGAAAAACAACTAATTTGTCATGGCGAGAGAATTATATGAATCAATCTCAGATCTTTGATCAGAAATTGAAATGATTTTCTCCTACGATTGTTGGTGGGGTGGGGTTGTTGCGGGTTTGGGATGGGGGTTGAGAAGGAGGATAAACAGTATTTTTATTTTTATTTTCTTTTTTTATTATTATTATTTTATGTAGGAAAGTAAAATTTACAATTATTTTAATTATTTTAATTGGTTAGAATAAGTCAAAAATATAAATTTTTTTTGCTCAACTAACGGAGGAATAGACGGATTCCATCCATATGTCGTTCATCTCCAATCGAGAAGAAAGGTTGAGAATTGTGGGTGCAAAATAAAATATTTGGATATAATCTATAACAATTCAAAAGGTTTGGGATCCTAAATGCAATTCTTCCTTAATTTATATAGTCGTACCTATATCAAATACGGAAAAAAAAAAAAAAAAAAAAGGATAATTACATCACACCACAATGTTTATTTCTTACGTGACATTGTAATTGCACTTAAGGTTATTCATTATAGTAATTATGTCCATGTGGTTCATGTCATTTTTTTCCTCAAACTTTTCATTAGTTAACACATTTTTTATTTGATAAAAGTTTTATATCTAAGAGTCAGTTGAAATGACGTAAAACAACTTATTTTTTCATCATATTTTTAAAAAAAATGCCAAAAAAAATTATTTTTTTTCCTCATTTCAAAATATGAACAAAATATTTTGATATAAATTATCGTTAAGGACGAGATGAAGTAATTAATGGAAGGTTGAAGATAAGAATCCAAAAGAAAAAAGTTAAGAAATTGTTACATTGAACAAAGATTGATAAGATTAGCTAAAATTAAAATGTGGTGACAATATAATAACTCAAAAGAATAATAATAGATTGTCGATGAGTTAGAATCCTTGTTCATTCAAGGTCATTAATTTTGAGGTAACGTTATTTGCAGTCGACAATTACAATAGTTATCTTACGTGACATCCTATGAGACAGTTTATTATTTGAAATATCAATTTTCTATAATTTTGTTGTCTCAAATAATAAGTTTATCTCAAATAACAAGTTATTACATACAATGACTACTGTAACAAGTTATTTGAATCCTTGTTAATTCAAGGTCATTAATTTTGAGGTAATGCTATTTGTAGTCGACAATTACAATAGTTGTCTAACGTGACATCCTATGAGACAGTTTATTATTTGAAATATCAATTTTCTATAATTTTGTTGTCTCAAATAATAAGTTTATCTCAAATAACAAGTTATTACATACAATGACTACTGTAACAAGTTATTTGAATCCTTGTTAATTCAAGGTCATTAATTTTGAGGTAATGCTATTTGTAGTCGACAATTACAATAGTTGTCTAACGTGACATCCTATGAGACAGTTTATTATTTGAAATATCAATTTTCTATAATTTTGTTGTCTCAAATAATAAGTTTATCTCAAATAACAAGTTATTACATACAATGACTACTGTAACAAGTTATTTGAATCCTTGTTAATTCAAGGTCATTAATTTTGAGGTAATGCTATTTGTAGTCGACAATTACAATAGTTGTCTAACGTGACATCCTATGAGACAGTTTATTATTTGAAATATCAATTTTCTATAATTTTGTTGTCTCAAATAATAAGTTTATCTCAAATAACAAGTTATTACATACAATGACTACTGTAACAAGTTATTTGAATCCTTGTTAATTCAAGGTCATTAATTTTGAGGTAATGCTATTTGTAGTCGACAATTACAATAGTTGTCTAACGTGACATCCTATGAGACAGTTTATTATTTGAAATATCAATTTTCTATAATTTTGTTGTCTCAAATAATAAGTTTATCTCAAATAACAAGTTATTACATACAATGACTACTGTAACAAGTTATTTGAATCCTTGTTAATTCAAGGTCATTAATTTTGAGGTAATGCTATTTGTAGTCGACAATTACAATAGTTGTCTAACGTGACATCCTATGAGACAGTTTATTATTTGAAATATCAATTTTCTATAATTTTGTTGTCTCAAATAATAAGTTTATCTCAAATAACAAGTTATTACATACAATGACTACTGTAACAAGTTATTTGAATCCTTGTTAATTCAAGGTCATTAATTTTGAGGTAATGCTATTTGTAGTCGACAATTACAATAGTTGTCTAACGTGACATCCTATGAGACAGTTTATTATTTGAAATATCAATTTTCTATAATTTTGTTGTCTCAAATAATAAGTTTATCTCAAATAACAAGTTATTACATACAATGACTACTGTAACAAGTTATTTGAATCCTTGTTAATTCAAGGTCATTAATTTTGAGGTAATGCTATTTGTAGTCGACAATTACAATAGTTGTCTAACGTGACATCCTATGAGACAGTTTATTATTTGAAATATCAATTTTCTATAATTTTGTTGTCTCAAATAATAAGTTTATCTCAAATAACAAGTTATTACATACAATGACTACTGTAACAAGTTATTTGAATCCTTGTTAATTCAAGGTCATTAATTTTGAGGTAATGCTATTTGTAGTCGACAATTACAATAGTTGTCTAACGTGACATCCTATGAGACAGTTTATTATTTGAAATATCAATTTTCTATAATTTTGTTGTCTCAAATAATAAGTTTATCTCAAATAACAAGTTATTACATACAATGACTACTGTAACAAGTTATTTGAATCCTTGTTAATTCAAGGTCATTAATTTTGAGGTAATGCTATTTGTAGTCGACAATTACAATAGTTGTCTAACGTGACATCCTATGAGACAGTTTATTATTTGAAATATCAATTTTCTATAATTTTGTTGTCTCAAATAATAAGTTAATCTCAAATAACAAGTTATTACATAAAATGACTACTGTAATCATTGATTATGAATAACATTATTGTTTATCTTTAGTGGATACACATGGCTCTCATGTGCATAAGTTTCAAAATCAATTGTATTTGATTGGCACATTAAAATTGCAAAATATCTAAAAAGAACTATAAAAGTGAGGCTTTATCGTAGTGGTAAAATCTTGAATTGGTACTTTGTTGATATGATATGTGCCCAATATGTGTATAACAATTCATGAAATTAATGGTTTCTAGGGCAAGAAAGGCTCACTACAAACACCAGATAAATGATTAAACCAAAAATACAAATAAGAAGATAAGATTTTTCCACCTAAACCTTGGAGATTTGATGACCGCTTCAAATATTTAGGAGTTGTTATTTTCGTGTTTCAGTTTTGTATTTTGTGTTTTGAGTGTCTATTTTGAAATTGTTGAAAATGCGTTATTTTTGTCATTCTGAAAAACGCTTTCTCAAAACAAAAAAAAATGGAAATGCGTTTACTTTGAAATTTTGAGAGTTTTTTTATAATATTTTATTCAAAAAATCTAATTATTCAATAAATTTTAATAGTTCAATATTCATATAGTATTAAATAACATATAAAATTTGAAATTGGTGAATCTTAAAATATTTTTTCCCTGATATAAAAAATACAACTTAAATTAAATTAGGCAAAATAGTTCAATCGATACAATTAGAAATGGGAACAAACAGTCATTATCACTCGTTTAAACCATTTGTGTATCGTGTTGTTGGAATGCTAAAATTATCATTTTATCTCATTTAAAATTAATAAAAATGATGAAAAAATTTGGTAAACATAATGAAATATTATATAAAATTGAATAATCATAATAAAACATTATATGAAATTAAATGACTATGACACTAAATATAAAATTAAGTAATCATGATAAAACAAAATCAAATTAAACAACCATGATAACACTGAGTATAAAATTAAGTGTTCATTGATGAATTTAACACTCAAATAAACCAAAAGAAACAAGAAAAAAATTCAAGAACTAAAACAATGGGTTTTACTTTTCATTCATGGATTCAAAGAAAAATGACAACGTATTACAATCTTAACTTTCTCTCCAACCTAATTTTTCTAAAAACTCATTCTAAGGCTAAGCTAAATACATGATGAAAGTTTTATGAAGTAAATTCTTATTGAACTAAGCAGTAGTCTTCTTAGAAGAATTGGTAGCCTTTGAGAGTGAATTTGGTTCTTTGTCTACACCGATCTTCTTTGGATCTGCAACTTCAAATGGATTAGGCATAGTACTCCATATGTTGGTCACTGGGATGCTCTATATGCATCATCATCATACAAACTATGCAGTGTAAGTGAATCCAGTCCACCAGCTTGCAAAGCAAAATGTCCAGAAATGTAAGCTATGAACTTTAAAGTGTATATTTAGTATGCACTATTAGATTTTACTCAACATAACAATCGACAACATTTTAGCTCCTTTTTCTTATTTAATATTGTTAGTTGTTGTCTAATCTACACTAGACAAGACATGCCACAAGTGTTTATGGAGACAATCAAATAAAGAAACCATCATGGCAATGATCAAAAGTATGTTTAGAGATATATTCCTTGTAATGAAAGTATGAACACACAAACACAAAGATGAGAGGCACACGAAGGAGAGAGAATGATATGAATATTTAGCATAACAATCAATAACAAAAGACCTACCAATTGCCTCTCCTGAAATGAAAACAAGTCATTGCTCGGAGTGTGACTATCGCAAGTTCCCATCCAGTAGGATCAAAGTCTTTGGCTTGCGAAGCATCAGAACCAAATGTAGTATCTATAGCATAAAGATATTACAAAATTCCCCTTCAAAGTACGATGAATAAATTTGATAATAAGCAAATAAGTTGAAAGAAAAGAGCACACAGGAAATCCTAACCAGATGGAACTATTGCTAAAGCCATTGCATTGTTGTCCTCGATAGCAGGTGCATCAGGTGCAGTTACATTCAACCCCTGGATTACATAGTCCAATTGGAGAAATTAGATGCAAATAGTGGAGACGTTATACAAAGTCTAGCAAATAATGTTGCCATCGAATTAAATAACTAACCAAGGAAATAATTGGAACAGAAACCATTCGTGGTGCTTCTCTTATATACTCCTCCATGGTAACTAGAAAGGACTGTGGAGGCTGGAAAGGAAAAGTAGGAACAATTAATAAGATGTTACCTGGATAGCAACATAAATAATGATACAAGCCCAAGGCTCCAAATCTTCTGTGATCTACTTACCTCTCTCAACACAGGGAATTGGAAATTTCTAGCAAGTTCAAGGCCTTTGCACACTTCATAGAAACCAAAAAGATTACCAGCAAAATCAAAGTAAGAATATCGGAAACCTGCATGACTAAAAAAATCAGCAAAATCAAACACCTTTTAGTCTTACACAAGTCCAGTAACATAGCTCCCCTATTCGTATACATATATATATATATACACACTAGTTTATCGAGAGAATAATTACACATATCTAGAATTCCACAAGTCATTACACTACTATAAATACACATAAGCATAAAATAAACATAAACCAAATACACAACCACAATAGAAATTAGAGAAAAAGCAATACCGGATTGTCAAGCAAAAATAGTTTATGATTACTCAAAGGACACTCTTCAATATTCTAAATCAAAATAGAAAATGGGATAAACCAAATAAATCATTAATTTTCGCAAGCTCACTCAATTCGGGACAAAATTGCAGGTGACCCATGGTGGTACTTGATGTGCTTGATTGAGAAGAGTGGGTGGTGGTGGTCCACGATCGAAATGGTGGCCGACGGCGATGGGAATATGGCGAAAATTGTGACTGGTAACGCAGTTTTTGGTGGTGATTGGGGTTGTTTTCGGCAACTCCGTGGCCAGATGATGACAAGAGGTTCAAGATGAAGGTGAGGGGGTTCAAATGTAGGGCTGTCAATGGATTGAATTTTGATCCGAATCCAACAAAATTAATGGGAGATGGATTTAGGGTCTCAGTCCGATAATCCGATCAAGATCTGAATCCGATAATCCGTTAACTAAATGGATCAAATATGGATATAGGTCAATCCGATCCGATTTGTTATAAATAATTGAGTCGGTAAAATATTTTTATGGCATATTATTTGTCACTAAAATAAAAAAATAAAAAAATTTAGAATAAAAAAATAATCAAATTCAAAACATAAAAAAATTAAAAAAAAATTATAATTATTAAAC
>CAIGRF010101267.1:2400-23745 GCA_903798235.1 Fraxinus ornus | reverse complement strand
GTAGTGCAGCGTGGACTGACAACCGATTGTATCCTGGGAATCGAACACCGATCAAAACCTCGTGCACTCCGGTGAGGCGGCGAATTCGATTTAAGGAAACCGTGTAAACACGGGCCTTCGGTTTGATTATTACTTTGATTCTCCAACTATTTTATCATACATGATATTCATCAAGTATTGATAGTTATTATTATTTTTTATTAAATTATTATACTTGGTGCGAACGTCATGAATGAGTTATTTGTATTACTGAGTTTTGCTTAAAATTGAAATTTTTAAATTTAATTGTTAAATATCTAAATTCCTTTGAACTATTTGATATCATTGATTTACACAACAATAATTGATTAGAGTTCATTTTTAATAGATATTTTGAACATGCTTTATAGATGTCGTTAAATAGTTCATTGTTAATTTGTGTTATATAATTAAAAAACTATTTTGGTTTTTCCCATTGAAAAAATGACAATAAAGCTTTTTTTTTTTTTTTTTCAACCATTTTTAGTTCATAAAGTACAGCATCTAAACTTGTCACAACTCGCTGGAGAAGAAAGACAAAAATGATAGTGATTATATTAATACAATATCAGGTTCTGTATATCTGCTTGAAAGCTCTATAAAAACTAATTTTATGTTATACATAGGGATAAATTTTACTATTGCTAGTAGTTTGTTCTCTACTAAATTGGAAAAAATGAACATATTAAGTTTCTAAAATATGTATCATAAATTGATACTATACATTAGTACAATTGAGTACTATTTTGAATCAGAAGTTCAATGGCTCTTATATTTCATTGTTTGACACGTCCAGTTAGAACATCATTTGATCAATAATAATGCGAATAAGAATTCAAATGAACATTTAACGAAGAACCAGTAGATTTTTTAATCTAAAGAATTCCTATATGATGTTTGTTCTTTTTATCGAAAATTGGTAATTGATCGTCATTAGTTAAAATAGAGATTGAATTCTCTATATTTCTGATGGATGATGGGGGCTACCATGTGGCCATTAAACTTTATGGAGCCCCCAATGTACCCATATCACTACTCATTTCTGATAATCAATTATGGTGATATATGGGGTCACCGTCAACCTACTTTGACCATCTAAATATTATTTGTATTTAATAAATTTGATATATCTACTAGATAATTGCATAGTGTTCGCAACATGAATTTTGTGAAATTACTAAAATGTTAAATTATGGCATGATTTTCAGATTATACAATCAATATGGTATATCTTGTTAATACAAGCGAGCCTAAATGTCAACATTTTATTAAGTTTTAGTTGAGATATCGATAAATATTTTAACACTAGTGCATGTACTACGCCTCCGATCAATTTCTTAATTATTACTATTGAGAACAAAGTATTTTCCCTTTGTGATTAGGGAATGTTATTACGCATAATGTCAATATCATTGTTCTTCTTGTTATAACTGGACTTATGGTCAGAACTTAATTTTTTTCATCTAATTACTTTGATAGTACAGTAAATATAAAATTGATCAACCACAATACACTAAGATGAAAAATAAGAATGTTGAGAATAAATAAGTAGTTTAAACATTTATCTCAAACGAGTGATATTTTATAACGCAATTTGCTTATTGTCAATTTTATTGAACATTTTTCTCAACACTAGAAGAGGAACTAAGAAGCTAGAAATAATGTACAATGAATCATTAGCTAAATTCTCGCTAAAGATAATTTATTTAGATGTATTTATCTACCAAAGAAATCAACAATATCTACACACCAGCTTTATATACTCCAACTCGGATTAACGTCATATAGAATAATTAGTTAATATTATATTTGATAAATTTATGGCATGTCTGAAACGTGGAGATATTTGAAGCATATAATCTTGATGAGTATGTAGACATAACGATTTATAAAACTCCAGAAGAGGTTCGGGTACCTAATATGTTGAAAATTGAAATATATTTATATGTTATGTCGTTATGCAAAAGAAACAGAAACGAAAAGAAAAAGATGTCGACAATATTTTTGTATATAATGCATCATTTTATATTTTGAATAGCGAGGATATCGAAATAAATTTATTGAATTATATCGAACGAAGATATAATTGATTAAATAAAATGACGTAATCCTAGCAAAATTGAATTTACTAAAGAAATTTAAAGTTTATGTATCTATGGTTCAAACATTTAAAGGTATATACTTATGTGAAATACAAATGAAAAAGGTAAAGTGGTAATGTGAAATGTACGTCTCTTTATATAATGAATTTTCAAATACTTGTATAAATAGATAAATTATCATGGGGTGGATATAATCACAAGTCTTTGTTTTATTTGTCTCACAATGCATGAAATTTGATAAGTATATAATAAATGTGATTATAACCAACTTATTGTATACAGTTCTAATATTATTCTTGAAGTATTTTATGTCTAAAGCATATAGTTCAAGTGATAATATCATGAGGGTAAGTAAATACGCGTTGTACTCTTTTTTCTTGATTAAGGTTTTGTCCCGTTGAGTTTCCTAGGTAAGATTTTTAACGAGGCAACTTTTTTAGCGTACTTAAAAGAATAATGTACTATTTTTTCTTCATTAGAATTTTTCTCACAAAATTTTTCCTAATAAGGTTTTACCAATATATATTATTTGTGTAATGAATGTCTATAATCTACGAGAAATTATGTATGAAACTTCTGAAAAGATCAACAACGGCTGTTTTTCGAATCATCATGTTACTACAGTCATCAAATATTGATAAATATTGCGCATGAAGACAGTGTTATTTGAAGGTTATAACAAAACAACATGAGACGTGGTTCACCAGAATTGCAATATTAACACTGACATATGAGGCATAGATGGCTCGATATAAAAAAATTTCATTTTACTGAAATTGGTGGAAGCAATTAAACATATTTTCCTTAACTCAAGTTTTGTCTTATTAAGCTTTCTTGATAAGGTTTTAATGAGGTAGTATTTTATAATGTATCATTCAAGTATGAGTATTGTAAATTATATGTTTATAAGTGAATGACAATTATACACACCAACTAATTAATTAAGATCCACTTCTTTTATTGATATTTGAGGTTTTTTTTTTATTATAATCAACTAAATCATCAAATTTTGTCTTCGATATAACTTGCACGAGGAAAAAAAGACATTCTAATTAATAGCCGAGTTTGGCCCTCTCATTTTCAAGAACTCAACCTGAGAAAGCTCATATAACAAATAAATAGGTAAGACAGACTAAATTTTATATAACATAAAGAAAGAAATTAGAATGTGCGAGTTCAAGGTGTTGAACCCGATTTTTCGTGACACCAACAGATGTCGAGCCCACTCACGCCAACTCGAGAAATTTCCATCACGTTTGATCGAAGAACCGGTACAGAAGAGGAGGGAGCGTGAACGCGAGAGATGCTATACGACGTAAGACAAAAATGTTCGAGTATCGGCTATAGTGACTAAGATGATTGCGCTAACTAACAATCACCAACAAAGTGGTAATAACCTAAGATCAAACTAACAAATGTAGAACAAGTAAGAAGATACGGTGAGAGTATTTTTCTTGAGTGTATTCTTGTATATTATAATCAATATTCAGAAGACCATCCTTACAATTTACAAACACTACTTATTTATAGATTTCTGGTCGATGAGGTGATCGTTGGATCAGAACCACGTGGCCTCATCTCCTTGACTGAAGTCTCACATCACTAAGTCTATCATAAATTAAATACATCGACAACGGGTCGCCATCCTATACAATAGATTAACACGCCTGAAATTTTTTATTATAGATGTTACATCAATCATTCCTAAAGACTGCCTACAAATCTTGTAAGAGACAGCTTCAACTTCAGGGACTTCGGATGAACTGAGAGTTTCGATCAGAGAGAGCTTCGTATTAGTAGTCTTCTGTGTGAAGAGCTTCAACTTCTTTGGCTTAAGAGCTTTAGCCATTAGGCAGTATTTCGGTACATGAATTTCAGTCTTTGTTTGAATTTTTTTTATTTGACCAATTGGGTCTTTGTTGACTTTCCTCTCCACGTGGACTACTACATGGCACTTTAACTGGGGCATTGGGTCTTCCAGTGGAGCGATGAACTAGCTTTAGAGGTTTTGACCATGCTTCCTCCAGAGGTTCAAACTGCCACATCCACATTTCACAAGTTCTGGATGGATAGGTGGTAGAACTTCGTAGAGACCAGCGGCGCGACAGACCTCTTTTCAACCATGGTCAGCCAGGCAGTGAGGGTTTTCGGAGTGACCATAGAGGCAGAAGCCCCTTTAAAAACTTACAAAACAAAAATGGAGAGATTGTGAATAAAGTCTCCCAGGTTAAGAAGGCAACCAGTAAGGCTGAGGCTGAGGCAATGAAGAATCAGCAGGCTGAAGAATCTGTGAAGCTCGCTTTAGCATTGGCGGAGATTGAAAGTTTGAAGAAGGAAGTCCACTTGTCCCAAAGTGAAGTAACTTCTATAATGAAATGGGTGGAGACTTCTAATGCCCACCAGAAGCTAGCTGCTAAGGCCTTGGAGAATACAAGTAAGGAGAATGCTGCTTTTAAGCAGCAGGAGGGATGACTGAACGTTAAAGTTTTCGGCTTGACAGAGGAGCTTGAGACGACAAGGCAGGAGGCTCAATCTGCTAGTGATGAGGTTGTGAAGTACTACATTGCCAACTTTCACCTAACGGAGGCATACCAAAGCTTCGCAAAGTACTGCGAAGGTATGCTTACACCGAGATAGTGGAATAGATTGAAGTCAACTCTGAAGCCATCAATACCTCTTAGTTGAGGTCAGAATTTCTTAAAGGAAAACATGAGCCTCAAACTCCGGTAGAGGATAGCCATGTGATCGAGATTGAAAATGGGGTTGCGGAAGAAATTTCTGAACCCGTGGCTCCCAATGCTATTGTTCCCTTTGGAGTTCCCCGTCCCCCACCTGTTTAGTTGATAGGTTTTTGTTTTTTTCACTTTCATGTAAATAGTTTTGGCCCACCATTATAATTATTTATTCAATAAAAAAAAATTTTGTTTGTCTATGTACTTATGTTTTACTTTCCGTACCTTCTACTAACTTTAATGCTTTGCAATGCTCTTTAGCTTATTTCATTTGCAATTTTTTATTTAAATTTATAATTTTGTACAAGTGTTAGAAAGTCGTTTACCTTTCTATCTTGACATCTGAACTTATTTGCTGCATTTTGTGTATGATCCTATTCTTTAATGTACTTTGGCAAGTTGAATGGGACCTCAGTGGGTTGGTTAGTGGCATAGTTGGTGGATATAGCAATCCCAACTTCCCTTTCTTGGGGAGCTTATTCCCTTGTGTAATGTTGGTAGTTAGTCATTTAGCTTTGGACTTCCTCTTTACCATGGTAGTAGTTTCCTTGTGAAGGATAGTGAAATGCATTTCCTTGGACTGTATATGGAGGAACTAGGTATCCTCATTGGCCCTGCATAGCCATGTCAACGAGTCGAGTCGAGCCGAGCCACGAGTCGAAAAAAAAAACTTGGGCTCAGCTCAAGCTTTTTTAGGCCCAACCCGAGTAGAGCAAAGCCCGGCCAAAAAAATGAGGCTCGGCCCGAGCCTTAGCTGACTTGGTTTTTTTTTTTAATGTCAAATCTACATTTTTTACTTAAAAAATTTAAAATTTGTACAGTTTTTACATGTTATAAATTAAATAAAAAAAGCTCGAGTTTGGCTTGAGCTTTTTGTGCCGAGCTTTTTTGGGCCCGAGCCGAGCCGAGCCCGACAAAAAAAAATGAGGCTCGGCCCGATCGGCTCGGGTTTTATTTTATTTTTATGTCAAATCTACATTTTTCACTAAAAAAATTTAAAATTTGTACAGTTTATACGTACTATAAATTAAATAAAAAAGCTCGTGCTCGGCTCGAACTTTTTTGGGCTCTAGCCGAGCCTAGCAAAGTCCGGTCAAAAAAATGAGGATCGGTTCAGTGTAACCAAGCCTGAGCTGGGCCCGGCTCCAACTTTTTTTGAACCAAGCCCGAGCCGTCGAACTTTTTTGCCATCCCTAGCCCTGCATGTTCCTTAGCAGCTCATGCATGGCTATGTTCTGTTTAGCTATATTTCTCATGTTTACGGCCATTGTAGCCACCTCCCTAGTGAGCCTAATAGCTATCATAGACACACCTCATATGTGTTGTTGGTGAGGTCGATAGCGAGTAGCTAGGACAACATGCAAGGGTTCCCCTTTTTCAGGGTGTTCCCTAGCCCTTCGAGGTGCAGATTCTTCATTATTTGAACTTATGATAATAAGCTTTTTTTTCCGAACAAATGATATTCATTTTTTCAAGGATTAGGCTGGCTTCTAATCAAACAGTTTACCTTGGTATTTCTCAATTACTCTTTCTTTAAGAACGCTCCTTTTTAAAAGAGTTGAGAATCACTTCACAATAAGATTTTGTTTCCAACTGGCTTTTTCCCACATGCTCTTCGTGGTTAAATGTGTGGTTTCACACAGATGACGTCAATCTGTTGATCCCATTTTTCATGACGCCAACATGGACAACATATGTTTGGCTCATTCGCGCCATCTCGAGCAAGTTCCGATGCGTTTTGACTGGAGAACCAGTACGGAAGAGGATGGAGCATAAATGTGAGACATGGTTTACAGTGCGAGACAAAAGTGTTCTAGTACCAGCTATAGTGACTAAGATGATTGCGTTAACAAACAATCACCAACAAAGTGGCAAACTAACAAATATAGAACAAGCAAAAAGATATAGTGAGGGCATTTTTCTTGAGTGTATTCTTGTATATTATAATCAATATTCAAAAGACCATCATTTACAATTTACAAAGATCATTTATTTATAGATTTTTTGCCAACGTGGTGATCTTGGATAAGAACCACGTGGCTCATCACCTTGACTTAAGCATCAAATCACTAAGTCTATCATACATTAAATATATCGACAACGGGTCAGCCACCCTATACATTAGGCTGACATACCAGACATTCTTTATTACAAACGTTATATCAATCATTCCTAAAAATTGTCTACAAATCTTGTAAAAGACGGTTTTAGATTCAGGGACTTCGGATGAACTAAGAGCTTCGGCCGGAGGGAGCTTTGTATTAGTGGTCCTCTGTGTGAAGAGGTTCGGCTTCTTCTTTGATTTCTTACATAGCACTTCAGCTTAAGAGTTTCATCCATTTAGGCAGTACTTCGGCACAAGAGCTTCAGCCTTTGTTTGACTTTTTGCATTTGACCAATTGGGTCTTTGTTGACTTTCTCTCTGCGTGGACTGCAACGGGCACTTTGACTGAGGCCTCGGTGTCGTTGCATAACACAAGGTATTGAATTAGATGGGTAGCTATACCATTCAATCAATTGATTAAATGGATATTCGTAAAGTTTCAATTGATCCTCCTCAGATTAATTCTCTAAATGGTCACTGAACTTTTCTCAAAGTTCCAACGGGGTCACCAAACTTTAAAATGGCCCCCATTAGTCACTTAAAATTGGTATCTCACCCATTAGTCACTTTAAAATTGGTATCTCATCCATCACTCCGTAAATGACACTTGCCATGAATCTACATGTATGTGACATTTTTTAAGGGTGCTACTATTTATATTCGCAATTATTATATATTCATCATACTCTATATCAATCCATATTAATTTAAAAAAAAAAAAATACTATTTTCATCGACGTCAAATTTCAATATTGTCCTTATTAAATTCATTCTTTTAAATACTACAGATTCACACAAATTTTATATATTCATCACTCTAAATACATCCCTAATACAATTTTAAAAAATTTAAAAATTGCTATATTCATCCAAACTTTAATGTAAAGTAGTTGATAAGGCAATACTTCTGTGTAGAGCTAAAAACCATTATTGGTGGGGAGGGGGCAAAACTCATCTTCTAACACGGTTTTGTTCTTTCAAAAACAAAAATAAAAACTGATAAAATTTGTCTTCGTGTACTTCCTCTAATGGTAATACTAAATTCATCAAATTCACAATAAAACGTAATCCTTATTTTTTTCAAATGCTTCTTTATATATTGGTATATTTTCATGTATTTTCTCTAATGGTAATCATTTCATTATTGTTTTGATTTTAGTTGAAGATGATATTTTAGGATTATTAGGGATTTATGATTTTAGCCGAAGATGATAGCACTTCCCCATTTTTTATTCACAAATCATACAATGCATATTTGAGTTTTTTTTAGTGATTGTTGAATGTGTAATTTTATCCAAAGGCAGAGTTTTTGAAAACTTGAATTTCACAAATTTTATGAACTGAATTATTATAGTATATAACTAATTATAACATGATTTATATAAAAATCTAATTTAATAGTTTCGAAATGTTTGCCATATAAGCCATACTATTAAATATGTCATCAAATCCTTCCAATTTTACAAGCGTTGTTTTCGTAATGATGAACGTGATACCAATTTTCAAATTTAAGTGACTAATGGGGGTAGTTTTTAAGTTCAATGACCCTGTGGAAATTTTGAGAAAAGTTCCATGACCATTTAAGGAATTAACCCATTCTCCAACCAAAACTAGATTTACGAACGAAACAAGTCAAACTAGCAAATCTTGGCAACAAGAAAAGAGAAACCTTAACATAACATAATGGAATGTACTCATCAACCCGATGACCTTATATAAGAAAACACAACGAAGACTCTTCTTTGTGCTTTGATTAGGCGACCTCCTCTTCATATTCCTCTTCATCGTATTCCTCATCAGCAGTGGCATCTTGATACTGCTGGTACTCTGCAACTAGATCATTCATGTTACTCTCGGCTTCCGTGAACTCCATCTCGTCCATACCTTCGCCGGTATACCAATGCAAGAAAGCCTTCCTCCTAAACATGGCAGTGAACTGCTCGCTAACCCTCCTAAACATCTCTTGGATTGAAGTCGAGTTACCAATGAAAGTGGAAGCCATCTTCAGACCAGTGGGTGGGATGTCACAAACGGTGGATTTCACGTTGTTTGGAATCCACTCAACAAAGTAGGATGAATTCTTGTTCTGGACATTGATAATCTGCTCGTCGACTTCCTTCGTGCTCATCTTGCCACGGAAAACAGCTGATGCGGTGAGGTACCGTCCATGTCGAGGATCAGCAGCACACATCATGTTCTTAGCATCCCACATTTGTTGGGTGAGTTCAGGAACAGTAAGGGCACGGTATTGCTGTGATCCACGAGATGTGAGTGGAGCAAAACCAACCATAAAGAAGTGAAGCCGTGGGAATGGTATGAGATTGACCGCCAATTTCCGAAGGTCTGAGTTGAGCTGTCCAGGGAAGCGAAGGCAGCAAGTGACACCACTCATTGTGGCAGATATCAGGTGGTTCAGGTCTCCAACTAAAGAGAATAACAGATTGGTAATAAGAAACAAGATCATCAGTCCTCAACCAAGTAGCATTCAAGAAAAATTTATTCCCATGTTTGGGACAAAATGGCAGAATAGAATCACATTCAATGGAAAATAGCACGAACAGTATTATATCTTCTGTCTTCTCATATGACTAAATTCAGCAAAACATAATATATACCATCAGAGGTTGGCCAACAGGTTGTGCTGATGTCAAGACTGATGACAGAACCAGAGGCATGATGAAATTTCAGTCATTAAACATTGTCACAACCAACACAATTTATTTTAATAATCAAATGTGAAGGTTTTAATAAGATGTGGAGGCCGAATGAAGTCAGACTGTTACCCAAACAGGCATATCAAACACCAAAATTCAGTCAACATAACTTGTTAACACTGCAAGACACACACATATAATTCCTTAACAAGTACTCTTGGCAGTTAAGAATCAGGCAATATTATAGATGTATCTTTGCACACAAGACAGAAGAGTATCTTAGACTTCACATCATGAGACTTGTGCTGTATCATTACAGCACAAGCAAATCAGTCGTTTTAAAAATGGACAGTGACATTCACATACAAGCACAGTTATTAACATGGAAAAATCGGGTGCCTAAAATAGAGGAACAGAAAAACTGCAATAAAAGGAATATCCATACGAATTTTTTTTCAGTAAAACTGAAATAAGAAAACTTCATAGGGTAATTTGGCCTGTTTTCTGATTTCCAAGAAGCAAAAGAAAGACGAACAATATAATATTCCTAGCTTCTGAAACAAGAGAAAAATGAAAATTAGCAGGGAATCAGCAACTTACAACTAGGAGTTGTGAGCTTGAGAGTGCGGAAGCAAATATCATAGAGTGCCTCATTGTCAAGAACCATACATTCATCAGCATTCTCAACGAGCTGGTGAACTGAGAGTGTTGCATTGTATGGCTCCACCACTGTGTCAGACACCTTAGGAGATGGGAACACAGAGAATGTCAGCATCATTCGGTCTGGGTATTCTTCCCTTATCTTGGATATCAATAAGGTCCCCATTCCTGACCCTGTGCCTCCCCCCAATGAATGACAAACCTGAAAACCTGTAAACAACAATAAAATCATCAGAAAACCATCATCAGGAAACCAGCATAAATTTTGACACTACTCCTAGATGCAAAAGAAATGTCCAATAAACAAATATTAAGTGAATTAGATTAAGCAAAATACAGGATAGATGGAAATAGGCAATTCATATGAAAAACCATGCGAGTTAATATATATGCAACCACAACAGTTTTCAGAGAGAATTTTATTTGCAACCAAGAAGCATAAAGATCACTAACACACAAAGATTTCAGTATGTGACATGATTTTAGGCGTGTGAATGGATGCTCAAAATAAAACTCTTCAAGTTTACCAAGATTATTAGTTTAGCGCAATTAATCAACAATCTTTCCCAATTAAGATCGCTGTGAACACAACCTACCTTTTCAAGTACCAAATAACAAAATTTCATGTCCATATTTGTGTTGGCAATTAATTGTATCACTGACTTCAAACACCAAATGTCAGCTACCTACCAATTTACTAACAAGAACAAGAGGAACTCCAAACATTTGTTAAGCATTGTACCTCAAATGCAATGTGGAGTAAATTTTAAGTGAAATACAAGCAACATTTTGTATACAGAGTCCCAAAGAATTTCTCTGTAGTGATGTATCAACCTATAGCAATGCATTGTGCAACCAACTTCAGCTACATAGATAAATATGAGATAGACCCCATGAGCAGAAATCGATAAAAGACACATCATATAACGCAGACATGAATAACACACAACTCTAATCCATTGATTTTAAAATCTCTAAATGAGTCAACACCAGCTCAAATGTTAACAGTTACAAGACTCAAAATAGAACTACTTAACCTCGAAAATTAGGCTATCTATACTTATAAAGAGGCAGCTACTAACAAACTGGATCCGACAATAAGGTTTCCATACATATATTTATTATAATAGGGTAAACGCATAAATAATTCAAAAATCTCAAGCATATGATTTAAATATACATGATAGATGCAGATCTAGATAAAGGCGCCCATATACACAGTCGCAGAAACAAATTTACCTTGGAGGCAGTCACAGTTCTCAGCCTCCTTCCTCACCACATCAAGCACTGAATCAATAAGTTCAGCACCCTCAGTGTAATGCCCCTTGGCCCAGTTATTCCCAGCACCGGACTGTCCAAACACGAAGTTATCCGGCCGGAAGATCTGTCCAACCGGGCCAGACCGGATGCTATCCATAGTACCCGGTTCGAGATCCATGAGTACAGCCCGGGGGACAAATCGGCCACAACTAGCCTCATTGTAGTACACATTGACCCGCTCCAGCTGCAGATCCGAGTCGCCGATGTACTGTCCGGTGGAATCGATGCCGTGCTCCGCACAAACCACCTCCCAGAACTTGGCTCCGATCTGGTTGCCGCATTGGCCGCCCTGAATGTGAAGGATTTCACGCATTTTGTGTGTTAGTATGTGTGTGAAATCAACTGATTTAAGCGTGTGTTGTGTGTATTTGGAACGAGGGTTTGGAATCGGGGAAATAAAGAGAGGAAAACAGGAATAGATGGGGGTGGGACAGAGAGAGGGGAGGATTTATATGTTAGAATTTTGAAATTGGGTTTTGGTTAAGTGCGGGAAGCGAGAGCTTTTACTTGGTGAGATTGGCCACGTGGCAAGTGATAAGTAGATAATGTTTGCAAATGGTCATAGACCAGTTGGAGGATTTATGGAAGATTTGCACCTACAGCCCCCAAGCTATTTCAATTGTCGCACTTAGGGACTGAAGTTACAATTTTCCCTAAATGTTTTGCTAAACGTAATTTTGAAATTACAAAACTTCTTCGGGGGTATTGTTTTGCTGAGTAAATTGGGAAAAAATTACAGCGGGGTTCCAAGTTTTTCAATTTATTGCAAACTATACCCAAATATTTTATTTGTACATTCAAAGTCCGAAACCTTTCATTTTAATTGCAGCAAGAGGACAATAGATAGAATCTGCCCATTAATCCGTAAGTTAACCCAAAAATTTAAACTTTGAATCAACTGTGATTGTGGTGGTAGGGCAAATATACCCTATGTACTAGGCATTTATGTCATAATCCATGAAAAAAAAAAATGGATTGGACATTATGTATGGTGAAATTTTTTATGATAGGAAAGGTTTGCGCATCTCCTCTAATGGTTTTCATCTGTATATCTCTATATGTGATTCATATCTCTTCATTTGTTTTGCCATATATTGTTGAGAAAATTAGTTTTTATTAATTGGTTTGATCAATTTTTAACCAATTATTTTAATAGGTTATGTTAGTTTGACAAAATATTTCTTTCGCCGAGTGTGCTTGACTTCATGAGTAGATTAATGTAATGTATTTATTTTTTCAAAATCAATTTAAGGTAAATGAGAAATTAAGGCCAAAAGATTTCCACTTGAAGTTGAAATAAATTAGAATAAAAATTGGTGGAAAATTGAAAAAGTGTCATCCCACATAGAAAAGTTAGAAAAATATATATCACTTTATATTGCTCAAGTTGGGACTTGAGTTTGGGCCCCAAAGGGTATCAATAGTATTTGAAGGGGAGAGAACTTACATGATAATAGATTGGGCCAAAGCCCACTCGAGCGCGCAGTCGTCGGCTTGACTGGGACGTGGGCTTGGATTTGGTATTGGTATTAGGCCAAGCTGATATATATTTTTTTGTAAAATAATATTTGATTTATATTATTTTATTACTATTTAAAATAATAATATATTTAATTTATATTATTTTTTTGGTAAATAGCACAAAACGTTCATACATTTTAATGTCAATGTGCAAAACGTTCATACCTTTCATTTTTTGACTTTTTCACTCCTACCTTCCACATTTCATTGCGCGAAAGATCCTTTTCAACAATTTTCCAATAAAATAATGGTTTTACCTTCATATTCAAATGAAATAAACAGAAAATAAAATAAAAAATAAAAAACTAATTGCAATCATACTCCTAATATTTTTTTAAAAAAAAACAAACAAATCCTAAATAAATTAGAAAAAATTGGAGCACTTAGGATCCACCAATTTTGGTCAGACAACTTCATCGCAAAATTCATTTCTCCATCTCCGTCTAAACATGTACTAACATTGCAAGAAACTCTCCACCCAATGTCACCGCCTCCTCCATCACCACTGTCACCGCGTCTATTCCCAATTCCCCTTCCATTTTCCGTCTCAAACATGTCCATTTTCCATTTCTTCCTCTCGAAAATGAAATCCCTCTTACAATTTCCCATCCACCTCCCACCCCTTCCCCTGCCTGCGCCCCCAATTCCCACCAAATCCTACTCTTCTACTTAGACTCCCTTGGCATAGAGCTCAGATTTACGTTCTTTGTCGTTGTGCACCGGAAACCCACCCAAAACTGTCCCACCCTACATGAAGACCTATTCTCCAACTGCCATTCACTCAACCCAAAAATTAAACAAATTTATAAGCAATCAATTGTGAAACTACAATTCGAATAGGAGTAGCTGGAGTCATCCCATTTCTGATTGATTTGCTCTGTCGAGGGACTCTAGGAGGAAAGAAAGATGCAGCGATTGCTATATTTAATGTTTTAATCTATCAAAGAAACAAGGTGAGGGTCGTAAGGGTGAGAACTGTACCACCACTTATTAAGAATCTTTTAATGGTTTTGTAAAGGGAAAAATGGTGGCTTCTGAGATTGGGATTTCAAGTTTTCAAATTACATTTTTTTTAGGTGGGTTAGGTTACAGTGTGTTGTGTTGACAGGAGAGTACACACAAATTTTGAATGTGTTGGCGATGTTTTTTCTGTTATCTGAAAATCTAAGTGTGATTAGTTCTTTAACCCGGTGGTGGTGGTGAAAGAGGAGGGAGAAAGAAAGAGATTTTTTTTTTCTAATTTATTTAGGATTCATTTGTACTTTTTTAAAAATATTGGGAGTATGGTTGTAATTAATTTTTTTATTTTTATTTTTTTTTATTTTTTTTTTATTTGAATATGAGGGTAAAATCGTCATTTTATTGAAAAATTATTGAAAATGACCTTTTGCGTAATAAAAGGTGGAAGGTAAGGGTGAAAATACCAAAAAATGAAAGGTAAGGACATTTGCACGATGACTTTAAAAGGTAGGGACGTTTTGTGCTATTTACCCTTATTTTTTTCCCCGAAATTTCTATGCATGACACGTGGATTCTTCTGTAAGGGCCGTTGACAGTTGACAGTTAAACTACCTATCCAAACGGGTTGTGTGTGTTGAAGACACAACTTTTTAGCTGTTGTATCTTTTGTACACAACCTTTCAACTTCTATATATATGCAACATGCCCCGATTTTCATTCACTCCAAAATCAATATTGATTTTATTCTTCTTCCGAAATTATTTTTTCGTCCCTACATTATTCATATTTTGCAATCCAACCTCTAAAAATTATTTTCGTGCATCTTAGTCCTCCAATTTTTGGAGAGATCAAAAACATGAGTAGGTTCGTCGGGTCTTATAATTTGTAGTACAGCGACAAGTATCAGAATACGATCAGCACCAATACAAGGCATTATTGTCTTAAGGAGAAAAAGTCGAGCTATTGTCTCAACCATTAACATTTTATAACATTCATTGTGCACGATTATGCCTGAATATCATTATTTGCCAACTTATATTTCATTCATGTGGCTATACTCTTCTCCTATCATTTTATTACAATACTTTCTCTAAACTATTATATAATATATTTTAACATTTATGGTGTATTTAATGGATATTATTGAGAAAATAATGTATTTGAATAAATATGATTGGAATTTAGAAATATGTGATTAAAAAGTAAGAAAAAGTTATTGATGTGATATAAAATATTGTTTTATTGAAAAATGTGTGGTTGAAAATAACTTTTGAAAGAATGTGCAAACATGAGACTTTGTGCCACCCACAGTACCAAATATTTCATTAATTAACAGACTTTGCTCAAATCTTTCATTTATGTCACCCACAGTACAAACCTTTCAAAATATCGCAGTTAAATTCCAAATTGATTATTTCTGTTGGTTTGACCGTTAGTTGACCGAATAATTGAATTTGACAATAATTTTGACTAATTTTAAAAAATTAAAATTGTAATTGTACATTTTTTTTATAATAAAATAACCAAAATCAAATAATTAAAATTAAAAACCCATTTCCACCCCCACCCCCACCCCATTTTTTTTAACCTTTTAATTTTGATTATTTGCAATTTTAGAACATATTAGCAAATTTGGTTGAGTGCTTAAAAGTTAAAAGCACATTATCCTCCTCACTTTGTTTTCGGTTATAAGTTTTGAATTTGACTAAATAAAAATAAAATTGTGCTTTCTTTATTTCTAAATTCTAATCAATATTATAATATAAAATCAATTTTCAGCATTCGATTGAAGCAATTAGAATTTAAACGTTCGATTCATGACACTTTCAAGAGTCAACTAACGTCATTGTCATGTTCATGTATTTCACGCTTTCACCTATTTTATTATGGAATTGTTTGATCTCATAGCAATATGATGCAACCTAAGACAAATTTTTTAGCCCTATTTGATATCATTATTTTGAGAAAATGAAATTTTGAATAATATTTTTTTGAAAAATATATAGTTAAAACGTATAAAAAATTTTGAAGTTACGTACAATATTTTATTGTATAAATGTGATTAAAAATAAATTTTAAAATTTTAAAATAATAATTGTCAAACGGGAGCTTATATCTAGTGGCAATTTGACATGATTTTTACTTCCGTTTTAGATCTTTTCGTTAAAAAGAAAAGAAGAAGAAAAAAACATTATTCAAAAGGAACTTAGCTCAAAAAATAAATTAATTTTGCACATATAAAAGTGTTCATTCAAAAAATAATTTACAAAAATTGTAAATTTTGGTACTAAGGAGATAATTGCAAGTCACATAAAACAATTACAAAAACAATCCATCAAGACTGTGACTAACTAATAGTTCTTAACAACCAAACAGATTATTAAATCATTCTGGTAATTACGTTTGATGCAACTAACAAACACTTAAGAATCTTTGACAAATATATAAAGAAAAAGAAGAAAAAAATTTAGAAAAAATGGAATTAATACTACCAAATTCTTGAAAATGCAGATTCAATAATCATATACAAGTTTTTTTTTAACATTGATGCGCCTTCTTCCTCGACAATCCTTCGTTCACTAAGACAAGAAATTTGAAGACTTGAATCGAACAAATTGAAGGATTGAAGGAATACAGTTAATAATTAAATGGAAGAAGGGCGGCGGTACAAGATGATTATACTACTTCACTAATCTCACCTTCCCTGCATACACCCACATCGATCGCCATTCTTTTGTTCTTCAAATCCATGACTCGGCAACAGTTCCTTCTTGGAGACTGCCACAGAACAATACAAAATGAATTAAATGGAAGGTAAATATAAATCCAAGTTTACTTAGCCATCAATCAAGGCCTAATTTTGTAGTTATCTGGCTATCGAATGTATTGTTTATGAGGTTTTTTGTGTCGAACCACCTCATATCAAATTATAAAATATACCAGAAAGGACAAATTTCTTAAACTAAATCTCCAACACTCCCTCACATTCCATGTCTATTTTTTTTTCCATCAAAAATCCTTTTGCATGCGTAGTTTCCATAAATGGGTGTCAGCTAGATTTGAATGCAGGATCTTTATTTGTTCTGCCCCGTCGGAAGACAAAATAAATAAACAAATAATTTGTCCTCTCTAGAGTTTTGGGGTTAATTTTCTAATTGGTACACATTAGGAGCCTTACTAGCATGCATTTTCTTTTAGATTTAGAATCATAAAAAATGATCAATATATGCAAAGATGAAATACAGTCATGAAGCAAAACTAAAACTGCAATGCAGAATGATAATGGTGTAGAATGAACCAGTTACGGAGGGAAATGGACTTACCCTATCCCAGAGATGTGGGTCAGGCTTCTTGTAAACCTCGACTCGATCAACTTTACAAGGATTGGCCATCTTCCATTTGCAGACGGGATGAGAGACATTATGCCGATGGTACTCACTCACCGTTTGATTCGTCCGAAAATCCATTCTCGCGTTCAAGAAATAAAACACAAAGGGTTTCTGGCAGGGGTTTCTCATAACAGGCCTCGTGTTGAATGCATAAGCTGTGTAATCTGCTCTTTTATACCAGTTCAAGAAGGTCCTCGATGGCATCTCTATCTCCCGGGGTGACAACACCCCACGAAATATTTGAATGGCAAAGCCCCACGAAACCGAAACTGTCCAACCATTCACCTTGTCATAGCAAATAGATTGTTGCATTAGACCAGCTGAATCCAGTTTTAATGGAATTGCCAACCGCTGGAGAGCTTGGACTCGAGTAACACTGGGAAAGATCGGCTCCACCACGTCGAGGTGGTGCAATGACACCAATGGGGTGACGGGATGCGCGGCTAAGAGCCCAAATAGGTTCCCATACACATCATACTAATCGTGATCCACCAAGAAGAGACAACGTTAGAATTCTGTCACGACCTTAATGTTTGGTTAACTCAAAATGAAGTCATTTTCTTGAAAGTAACTATTATTAATGTCAAAATAAATTTATTATCTACAATAGGTTAAATCCACCAATGGCCATTCAACTTTATACTTAGTGTCGTCATAACCATCCAATTTTATTTTGTTTCACCATGACCACCCAATTTTATATTTAGTGTCACATAAGCCACCCAATTTGATTTTATTTCACCATTATATTTATAAAATATAAGTTTTTTAAATTATAAAAACGTTTATTTTAAAATAAGTTTTTATTTTATTTTATTTTTTAAGGAATTTTTAAATAACTTTTTATTTTATTTTTCTAAGTAACTTTTTTTAAAATAAGTTTTTTTTTTTTTTTTTTAATTTTTTTTTTTAAAATAAACGTTTTTAAAATTTAAAACAAAAAACTTTTATTTTGTTTTTTTTTAAAAAATTTATTCTATATATATAATAAAAAGTTATTGTTTTACCCCTTTTAAAATTATTGAAAATGGTAAAAAGAAGTTGAGTGGTCATGGTAAATGTGATCGAAAATTGAGTGGCCATAGTGAAACGTTATATGAAATTAAATGACCTTGGTGAAATAAAATCAAATTGGGTGGTCACGGTGACACTAAGTATAAAGTTTGATGGCCATGGTGACACAAAATCAAATCATAGTAACACCAAATATAAAGTTGGGTGCTCACAAGTGAATTTAACCCTATCTACAATCGATAACTTCTTATTTACTTATATGTATACTTTTTACGCTTAACCAAGCAGGCCCAATTCACCATTTCCGACCATAAAACCAAGCATTAAGAATCAAACCAACCCCATTCCACTACCAACTTTTCCACAAAGCACTAGTCAAACAATAATGTAACCCATAATTATGTACATGTACAACTCAAACATATTCAACAACACCTGCCTGCCCTCGACCTCCACCCACACCCACCCCACCAACAAATTAATATCTATTTTTGAGTGGACCCCACATCTTTGGGTCTACTGGACCTCTTGGATTGTGGGTTTTTACAGAACAAAGTCAAAGTCTACCAATTTAGGTACGCGACACATGGAATTATGGAAACCAGTGATGAATACCAAGTATGTCCAAAATATCTTAAATTTGAAAGTAACAAAATTCAAAAGCATATCAATTCTTCATTATTGAGAGGGGACAACCTCCTGCTATATTAATGCAGGAAGAGCCCATAAATTTCCAGTACTATCTGCCCCAAAAGCAGTGTCGGCAAGGGAACAAAGAAAGCTCAACTAAATTGCAATTCACCGTCAAGAAACCAAGGTTCACTCACCGCTCACAACGTTAACATAGTACATGTATGGACTACCGACTACCTAATATAATCTTGTACAGAATGATTACTCTATGAAGTTTGTAAAACAAACAGAAACTAGAACTAACTCACCTGGTGAAAACCGAGTTCTTTGGTGAGTGGAACGCCGAGTTCAGCCATACAAGCCTGCATTCTATCATCAGAACCATACAATCCAGGGTACCTCTGAATGCACCTATCCTGCATTTTCTCAAGAGCCTTGGCTAAAGGGTAGCTAATGGCAAATCCACCACCACCATAAGCCATTCCATAAGAGAAATAAATGTTCTGCAAATGGCTCTCACTCAAACTCCCAATGTAGTAATACTGATTATGATCATATTTGTTCAAAATCCTGACCAAATTATCAGTCACAAATACAGTATCATCGTCTCCCATTACGAACCATCTCACATTCTCCATTCCCAATTTTAATGTCTCCGATACAATTCGAGAAATCCGAATGGCAGACCGGTGTCCCTGCTTGTTCTTGTAAGGAAAACGCGAAGTGTTGGCCGAGATTCTCAGTTCTGGGAGGCTCTCACTCTCATTGGGGTATTTTTTCAAACGGTTGTCGAGCCAAACTATGCCCCTCATTTCAGGCTTCCACCATAACTTTATGTACTCCTTCCGCTTTTCCCACAGCTTGGCCGACGCCCCAATGCCGAAAACTATGTGTTGCAATCCGGTTTTTTCAACACGTTCTTCTGATTTTATGCCCATTTGCAGAGGATAGATTGTGGTATTTTGGATCGAAACCAATTTTATGCTATTGTGTCGGAGAGTGAAAATATCTTCGTTACAACCGTGAGAAGAGGAAAGCAGCTTCAGTGAGTACACTAGATAAGTAGCAGAGACAAACACAATCAGCCATACCATTAGCCTTGGCAAGGCTCTACTCTGTATCACCGCCGGCGAAATAGGTGCCACCGATGGACTTCTCAAAGGATCCCATAAATTTTTTTCAGAATTATTCAGAGACACGGACACCTTCATTTTCCCCCACCCAAACCTCCACTAAAAAAAAACTCAATAAAAAAGGATTTTATACTTCTCAACACAAGATTTGTTGAAATGGGTTACTGTGTTCAGATGTTTTCCTACTTAAATCTGAGTTTTTCTTAGGATAAATTGAGTAGAAACGAAGCAGATCTAGAAAATAGAAATCTCTGGTTCGGGATATTGTAGAAATAAAGATTGATGGAAAAGCATTAATGTTAATAAAGCAAAATCAAAGAAGAAATGGCAATGGAGAAGATCAGAAGGCAGAGCAAGCAATTGTGCCAGGTTGCTTCCCACTCTCCCCAATAGAGAGCTACACAAGATAGTTTATAAGAGTAATCTATCCCCTAAATACCGCGTTTGTGTGTGTAATTTAGCCTTAAATTATGGTGTACTTACCAAAATACCCTTAAAATTATGGATGGTTTGAAAAATCATATGAAAAATTTTTAGGAAGTAAAAAATTCTGTATACAATAAAAAAGTGACTTTTTTTTTATAAAAATTGTCACTTTTTTTAAAAAATAGTGACACAAACTCAATAAAAGTGACAAAACTAAAAAAAAATGATACAAACTCAAAAAAGTGACAAATACCAAAATTGCATCATTCATTTGTGCAACACCAGTAATTATTTTTTTTTCTTCTTAAAAGTGACAAAAAAACTAAAAAAAGTAACAAAATTTTAAAAAGTGACACAATGTCATTTTTTTAAAATTGACGAGCAACTTTAACATTCCTAAATGGTAATGCATAAAAGTGACAAATACCAAAATAGTACTATTCATTTGTGCAGCACCAGTAATCATGTTCTTAAAATAATCACCACGTTCAAACCAAGCCGCATGCTTATTATGTTAGATAAATATAACATATTATTTCATTTTTTATCTTCTTAAAAAGTGACAAAAACTTAAAATGTGACAAAAAACTAAAAAAAGTGACAAAGTTTTTTTTTAAAAAAGTGACGAATTCAAAAAAGTGGCACAAATTAAAAGAAGTTATACCGATTAAAAAAGTGA
>CAIGRF010101197.1:0-10049 GCA_903798235.1 Fraxinus ornus | reverse complement strand
CGATGTGGGACTTCTTTTGCTCCCAACAATCTTCCCCTCAAATGAAGAACCACATCATTGTGGCCTCCCCTTAAACGATAACATATCCGCCAACCATCTTGTACCGTCGTTATTGCTGTCGCTCCCGACCAAACGGGACCCACCGCCTTACCACCATATTTTTATGTCAAGAAGACTTTCGACACAAGGCACCCAAATGCGGATGATTTTTTAGTCAAATCGTAGGCTAACTAGGGGACCTCCACCACGCTTTCCACTACGTTTCTCCGACTAAGTTTTGGGCTCTGAGCTCTAATACCACTTGTTGGGTTTATGGACACTACATATCTCCACATTGGTATGATATTGTCCACTTTGGGTCAAAACTCTCATGGATTTACTTTTGGGATTTACCCCAAAAGGCCTCATACCAATGGAGATATTGTCCTACACTTATAAACCTATCATATATATTTCTCATGTCTAGCCGATGCCCGATGTGAAACTTTTTTTGCTCCCAACACTACTATTTGCCAATTTAATGTATAGTTATTATATATATTTTTTATGTACCATTTTTATGTACAATTAGAATAATCCAAAATATTAAGCCCTTGCTTGGCAAGGATTAAAGTCAAATTTTTAGTAAATTTTCGATAAAAATTGATGAAATGTGTAATTAAAAGTTGTGGATCTTATGAAATATATAGTTGAAATTAATTGTTGATTTTGACTTAAATTGAAATCAGAATATTAATTTTCACCAAACATGGGCCAAATATACTTTAAGTAGCCTTTTACAATGTAGATCATTTTATAAATAGCTTAATTTCTGTAATATTTCATACTTACGTGATGTAGAAAATTATGCTTGGTATACGGGGAAACAATTATGGGATATGCTTGGCGTACATAATATAGGTACATAGGGGTGTCCATAACTCTCACATGGGGTGGTGCCCGAAAAAAGTGGATCCCACCCCCTATGTACATATATTATGTACACCAAGAATTTTTCAACAATTATAAGGGCTACGGGGGAGATGTGGCTCCACTTCATCGGACAATGACGCATAAAAAAAATGTGTTGAGCACAGCACATGTATGGTTTGTAGCACTTGTCCGATTGTAATAAGCTTGTTTTTCTCTCATTTTCTACCCATATTCCGTCCAATCTCTAATAATTATAATAACGTAATGTGTTGAGCACATCCCATGTATGTTTTGTAGCAATTGTCCGATTGGAATAGGCTTGCTTTTCCCTCATTTTCTACCCAAATTCCGTCCAATTTCTAATAATTATATTAACCTGCTCATTGGGACTTCAATGAATTATTTGCCTTGTTAAATTTAACAAAATTACCATAGTTGTAAAGAAATTCTTTTTCTGTAAGTGTCACTTTAATCTCAATAGTCCCTTGGGTGGTAATTGAAGGTGTAATTTTTACTTCGTTTAAAAAATAAAAAATAAAAAATAAAAATTGTATATTCATACGTATTTAGAGCTTGTTTGACCCCATTTTTTTGTCCAAAATGTTTTTCGAAATAGTATTTAATGGAAAATATGTGATTAACAAATAATGACAATTTTTTAATTTGAGTATAATATTATTTTATTAAAAATATATGATTAAAAACAAGAAATAGAAAAATGTATTTCAAAAATAATGGGAGTGAAACAAGGGCTTAGAAACAAAAATGAATTTAAAAGTAATTTTTACTACTTTAAAAAAATAAAATAAAATTAGCCAAACATAATTTGTCTGCACCTTTTTGTCTACTGAACGACAAAAATAATATACGAACTTCTTTCCATGTCACATGATTACTATCATACGAACTATTTTTAACCCTATACTTATATATTTCACATCAGTACAAGTGGGTCCTGAGGAGGTTGTAGTAACATTCCGGTTGCGCCGCCGAGTGGTTATTAAGCCTTGGGCGGTGGCCTTCCACATCCGCAGCCACAAGATGGCACCAATAAAGTTAATAAAATGTTTGGTAAACCTTATTAACAAATTTAAAATTGGTTTTAGTGGGTCATATATTCTGGTCCAAGTTACTTGATCATATTGAATTAATTTGGTAATCTCAAAAACTATTTAGATCTTTTTGCCTATATTCTGAAGTTAGGGAGAGTTGGACAGTCGGTGTTTATATATATAAAAAATTAATTATTATTACAATAAAATAGTTGATAAAAAAACTTAAAGAGTAATGTTATTTATTTATTCTCAGTCATTTAATTTCACCTATCATTTAATGTCACATTAACATCACATAAACTGTGTTTGTAATCTCAATACGGATGAATAACATTACTCTAACTTAAACTATGCATAAATCAAATGAGATTATTTCTATGTAGATAAAATAAGTAAAAAAAAAAAGTTACGTAAATTATGATGTTATGCAATGAAGTTGCATAACGAGATCTACAGTGACAACTCAAGCTATTGATATACTCTAATGAAATAACAATGATCGGCGTTATGATATCGGGTAACACGTGAAGGATGTTTGATAAAGGACAAATAAAAAAGAATATTGCAACTTGTACATAACTATATACAGATAGATTAATGTATAGAGAAAGATGAAAAAATAAAAGAAAATCAGTTGATTTTTAATATAATGTTATGTAATCAATCTGTAAATGATTATAGATATGCAGGGGCAGACCCAGCACCCGACCAGCCCCCGAGGTCGCCGTGATGGGTCCGTCGGAAGCTTCAGGCGATCCGCCTACGCCGAGACTGGGAGCCAGGAAGAAGGAAGAAGAACTAAAGAAGGCGCTATGGACGAGGAGCTGGACTGGAACAGGTTAGAGGAGCTTGAGAAAATTTGTTGGGCCTCATTAAAAATACGCCCAATTAATGAGCCTGGCCCTTGAATTCTATTACCCAAATTCCAATGGCCCAATAGCCACAAAACCAATTAAACAATTACCAAATATCCCAAATCCAATTAACCGATTGAGTCGTTGAGAGAGGGAGTAGGGAGATTGGGAGAGCCGATAGGAGACAACGAGGAGCGGAGGAGGGCAAGATTATTTTGGGCTTTGCTGTGAATTTTTGACGCCGTCGACTGGATGGTGGTGCTGTGGCTGAGCAATAGCTGGCGCCTGGAGGCTGGACTTTCGGTTCCGACTTCGTCTTTGCTTCTGCGGTTCTGAACTTCAGGTTTGTTCTGCCTTGCTGAGGTATTTGTTTGATTTGCCTATTTCCTTGCTATTTGCTATTGCTAGTGCCTAGTGTTATTTGCTATTTACTATTTAAAACTTTATGGATTTTTGGGTGCATACAGTACATTGACCACTGTGTTTTCGTTTTTATTCTTCTTCTTTTTTTTTCAGTTTTTGTTAAGTTGTGAATTATGACTTAAGAAAAATGGGAAATTATGTTATATTGTTGTTTTGAATTGTGTAATGTGAATTGTGATTTGTGATTTGAGAATTTAAGGTTTTAGGAAATTATGATTTAGGGATAAGTGAAAAAAAAATAATGGTGAAGCCGTGAAGATGTTTGGGTTTGGCTCAATTAAACCATGTCTATGTGTACACCGTTTTTAATCAGTTTTGAATTGAAAAATATATTGGGGCATTTTGCAAATTATGAAACGATTTTTTCAACCGAAACGAAAGTCCATACCTAGTTCCTCGTTCTCTAGTTGTGCATCTAGTCTCGCCACTGACTCTAGTCGAGCACAAGAGTTAGTAAATAACACAAATAAGTCTCGGCCTCAATTCAATGTGGATGATCTTGTATCTGATCTAGGGACACGCCCTCCTATCGTATCATACGATCCTAATATCAGAGAAGATGTTAGGATGTCATACTTGGAGAAAGGTCCTTGTCAATCGCATGGACATGACTTTTCAAGAAGACGAATAGGGAATGATAATAGGCATTTTCGGAAAGAGTCGTTCTGTGAACTTCATTGGTTGGAGTACATTATAGAAAATGATGCGGCGTATTGTTTGCATTGCTACTTGTTCAAACCCGATAGATGGGGTCAAGTGGGTGGACATGTATTCACTAAAACCGGCTTTATGGATTGGAAGCACAAAAAGACATTGAAAAATCATGTCGGTCTCTTTGATAGTGCTCATAATCAAGTTTTTGCAAAGTGTATGAACTTGATGAATCAAAAGCAGAGCATCTCCTATGTTATTTCTAGCCAAGGTAGTAGTTAACAAAAAAGTTATAGAATGAGGTTGACTACGGTGCTAGATTGTACTAGATTCCTCTTGATGCAAGGATTGCCATTTCTTGGTAATGATGAATCGAAAGAGTCCCTGAATAGAGGAAATCTAATTGAGCTACTAAACTGGTATGGAGATTGTTGTCGAATCGAAAGAGTCCCTGAATAGAGGAAATCTAATTGAACTACTAAACTGGTATGGAGATTGTTGTCAGGAAGTCAACGAAGTACTATTTAGTAATACTCTTGGAAATGACCAAATGACTTCACCAAACATCCAAAAGGATTTGGTTAATTGTTGTGCATTGGAGACGACAAGGGCTATTATCAATGAGATAGGTGATTCTTTATGTTCAATTTTGGTTGATGAGGCTTGTGATAATTCTATAAAAGAACAAATGGCAGTTGTTTTGAGATTTGTTGACAAAAGTAGGCAAGTGAAGGAGTGTTTTTTTTGGCATCTATCATGTCACTGATACTCGTGTCCAATCACTGAAGGCTGCTATTGATGCAATATTTTCTACACATGGATTGGGCATATCTAGCCTACGAGGTCAAGGTTATGATGGAGCAAGCAATATATCGTTGAGTTAAATGGTTTGAAAGCTTTAATTCTAAGAGAGAACCTGTTTATTGCTTTGCTCACCAGCTCCAGTTGTTAGTTGTTTCTGTGGCACATAGGAATTCTATGCTTGGTTATTTTTTCAACATGCTTGCTATTATTGTGAATTTGGTTTATGTATCATGTAAGCGTGTAGATGCTCTTCGATCAAGTTATCATTATAATATTCTGGAGAAGCTTCATATTAGGGAACTTTCTAGTGGAACTGGTCAATTTCAAGAAATGAGTTTGGTCCGCCCAGGTGGTACTAGATGGGGCTCGCATCTATTGAAAGCTACTCATTTCATTGATATGTTTATTGTTATCATAGATGTTCTTGAGAATATATCAGAAGATGGCGTAAATTCAGATAAAAAATCAATGGCCATAAGACAGATGGACACTATGCAAGATTTTCAGTTTGTGTTTAGTCTCCACTTTATGTTTGAAATTCTTGCAATTACAGATGACAGTTCACAAGCTTTACAGAAAAAAGATCAAGATATTCAGAATGCTATGAGATTATTGAATTTGTGTAAGTGTACATTACAAAACATGAGAGACAATGGTTGGGAAACTCTATTGAGTAGGGTGATTGAGTTTTGTGTTGATAGACATATTTTAGTGCCCAATTTGGAGGATATTGTAGCAGTGAAAGGTCGACCTAGGCGTGCAGCTCAGCAGGTGACTTATTATCAACGCTTTTATGTTGATTTGTATTGTCATGTGATTGAATTAATCTTGCAAGAGTTGAATGATCGATTTTCAGAAACAACTACTGAGTTCTTTACTTGCATTGCGTGTTTAAGTCTAAGAAATTATTTGCAGCTTTTGATCATGCTAAATTGCTGCGTCTTGCTCAGTTCTATCATTTGGACTTCAATGGTGAAGAGCTTTTATTACTTAGACCTCAACTTGACAAGTTTCTTATATTTGTGAGAATTGATGAAGCTTTCTTTAACCTTAATAGCATATCTTGTGTAGCTCAAAACTTGGTTGAAAGTGGAAGTTACTGTTATTTTTCGTTGGTTTATATGTTGATCGCCTTGGTTTTGATATTACTTGTGGCAACTGTAAGTGTTGAAAGGGTATTTTCAGCTATGAATCTAATCAAGAGTGACTTGTGCAACAAAATGGGATATGAATGTTTGAATGACAATTTACGTGGAAAAAGATATTTTTGTAAAACTTGAGAATGAGGCAATATTACAACGTTTTCAAAATATGAGACCCCGAAGAATGCAGTTGTCTAAATTTATAGTTACAGAGTAGGGTTGTATTTTTTTTTTTTTAAAGTATTTTGGGTTGTATTGAAATATATCTTCATATGTATATACTTTTTACGTTATAGTAAAAAATAAGTTTTAAGACTAAAATAAGATGAAATTAGTCAAAAATATATTATAATGAGTTTGTTTCGTACAATTTAAAATTCAATTAAAATTGAAAATATAACTGTTATTGGATCTCACTCGTCTAATAAAAGTCAATAATAACGATTAATTTTTTAATTTTAATTCGATTTTATCTCTACCGAACACGTCCAATAATGTAAACATAATAGCCTCCAGCTAGATTTACTAGAATATTATAAAACGTACAGCATTTTTTTATTCCCATAATTGTTGGTTTTTTTCACTTTATACTTTGGGCACTTTCGGTGCAGCCAAAAACATAATGAAAACAACGTGCTTCTGTCAATAAAGTTGATGGTAAAATTAATTGAGAAGAATATGAAAGTTTGACTAGAGATTTAATTAGATGACACGTCAGTTCAAGAATTAAAACTATACAACTAAATTGACACGTACATTGTCATATTATAAAAAATTAGAGTTGGAGGAGATAATTAGTGTCAAAACAATTACTAAATTACAAAAAATATTTTGAAAAAATGACGTTAAATGCGCCTTCACTAACCTATCACGGATTAAAATTAAATTTTTAGTAAATTTTGATTAAAAAAAATGATGTAATGTATGATTTAAAAGTCGGGAATTTCATAAAATATATGATTGTAATTAACTGTAGACTTTAACTTAAATTAAAATCTAAATTTTAAACTTTACTAAACGGGGCTGACGGCGGCCTCCCAACGAAACCAAACCCATCTTCATTGATTAATTCTCGAGGGTTAAACTCGTAGGGGTCAGGACTAAACATTAGAGCTCGACCAATCACGCGTGTAACTCATAACTACTTTGCGGACGAGCATGCGATATTACGCTTGCAACCAACAGATGAACCATAAAATAAAACTCAACAAAAGTAGACTTATTTATAACAAGTATAAAGATTATAATAAGATGAAATTTGTCAAAAATATATTACAATAATGTAGGTGTAATAACCTCAAGATTTACTAGAATATTATACAAGGAACCCACGAATATATTATATTTTTTCTGAAACTCGATGTGAGGGTGTTGACACCATTATATACATAAAATTATGTACAAGCAGCATAATTCATTATAGAAAGTACATCATTTTTTATTTTATTCCCATAATTGTCGGTTTGTTAACTATATTCTTTCGGTGCAACTAAAAACATATTGAAAACAAAATTCTATATTATACTGATTTTGTATCATAAATTAATCTCAATTGGATGCATTACTAGCTACGCATTGTATTATTATATGATCCTAGGTTGTATGCTCTCTCTTTTCCTTTAGTCAATAGAATGGTAAAATTAATTGAGATTTAAAGATTATGATGACACCTCAGCCCTCGAATTAAAACTATAATATTTAGTTGATACTAGTCAAAGTTGAACGTCGATTACGTGTTTTTTTTTTTTTTTAAATACTTTATAAATGCTGTAAAAAATAATATTTGATTCCAATTGATTCGGAGGATTTGATGAGTCTCAAACGAATTGAAGAAAATAAAATTTAGGATTGAAATTTAATAAAATAAAATTGTACCCTCAAAATCCATCTTTTATGATTCAAATTTTTTGTGATGATTAAATACTACAAATGATAGGCCTTTTTATACTATATTTTGGTACATAAAAAGTAATTGTTAACATATGATTTAAAACTCATTAAAATCTCTGGATACATTAATAGAAATAAATTTATTTATAATAACTCTATATTGATGTAGATCAAAATTCATTAAGTTTAGATTAGTGTGAATATTAATTAATTGAGAATTAATGACATGAAATTCATACACGATAAGAATTTTGTAATATTTATTATATGTTGAAAAATGAAAAGTAAGGTATTATTAAAATAATTGAATTGTAATAATGTTAAAATCGTCTAAAAAATGATTCTCACTTAATGTGATATTTAATATATTATAGATTAGACATCCTCAAATTGGCTGTCTAGACAATGGGATGCTACACTATGAAACTGTCGATATAGTCACTTAAAGGTNATTTTGTACACCAAGAATTATCCTATTTTATTTTACCTATCATGGGTAGGAGATCATTTTTATACGAAACGTATAGTTAAAATTCAGCCGCCCCTCCAATAGGCGGCCGCCAGTTGGCCATTTTGGACACCATTTTGTACCCAATTTTGTACACCAAGAATTATCCTATTTTATTTTACCTATCATGGGTAGGAGATCATTTTTATACGAAACGTATAGTTAAAATTCAGCCGCCCCTCCAATAGGCGGCCGCCAGTTGGCCATTTTGGACACCATTTTGTACCCAATTTTGTACACCAAGAATTATCCTATTTTATTTTACCTATCATGGGTAGGAGATCATTTTTATACGAAACGTATAGTTAAAATTCAGCCGCCCCTCCAATAGGCGGCCGCCAGTTGGCCATTTTGGACACCATTTTGTACCCAATTTTGTACACCAAGAATTATCCTATTTTATTTTACCTATCATGGGTAGGAGATCATTTTTATACGAAACGTATAGTTAAAATTCAGCCGCCCCTCCAATAGGCGGCCGCCAGTTGGCCATTTTGGACACCATTTTGTACCCAATTTTGTACACCAAGAATTATCCTATTTTATTTTACCTATCATGGGTAGGAGATCATTTTTATACGAAACGTATAGTTAAAATTCAGCCGCCCCTCCAATAGGCGGCCGCCAGTTGGCCATTTTGGACACCATTTTGTACCCAATTTTGTACACCAAGAATTATCCTATTTTATTTTACCTATCATGGGTAGGAGATCATTTTTATACGAAACGTATAGTTAAAATTCAGCCGCCCCTCCAATAGGCGGCCGCCAGTTGGCCATTTTGGACACCATTTTGTACCCAATTTTGTACACCAAGAATTATCCTATTTTATTTTACCTATCATGGGTAGGAGATCATTTTTATACGAAACGTATAGTTAAAATTCAGCCGCCCCTCCAATAGGCGGCCGCCAGTTGGCCATTTTGGACACCATTTTGTACCCAATTTTGTACACCAAGAATTATCCTATTTTATTTTACCTATCATGGGTAGGAGATCATTTTTATACGAAACGTATAGTTAAAATTCAGCCGCCCCTCCAATAGGCGGCCGCCAGTTGGCCATTTTGGACACCATTTTGTACCCAATTTTGTACACCAAGAATTATCCTATTTTATTTTACCTATCATGGGTAGGAGATCATTTTTATACGAAACGTATAGTTAAAATTCAGCCGCCCCTCCAATAGACGGTCGCCAGTTGGCCATTTTGGACACCATTTTGTACCCAATTTTGTACACCAAGAATTATCCTATTTTATTTTACCTATCATGGGTAGGAGATCATTTTTATACGAAACGTATAGTTAAAATTAAAATTTAATTTTGACTTTTAAATTATAAAAATATTATAATAAAAGGCAAACAAGTAGCTAGAGAAATTGGCATCCCAACAAAAGATAATAATTACAATCAACAAGGTAGCTGTACGGACTTGAGCAGTGCAAAATAAGTGGCTATAAGCCATGCATAAAGTAGTGCGCAAAACAAATTATTTTGCCATTTAAAAGTAGACAAGATGGATGGAGAGGCACTTAATGTGTACCATATTTGCTAAAATCACATGAAATAATAGAGTTGTGGTGTGAGTACACGGAATCCCATCGATACCTCACAATGAGGGAAGGTGGGATTTTTTTTGGCAATTTTTTATTACCATGGGTCCCTCATGGGGCCCACCCATGTGAGAGTGGAAAATTTCTACGAAACCAATTTTTGCACGTATGACTTTGTTCGAAATACTAACAACTCATGACATCACTTAAATTGATGTATATTAAGTTGTCTCATGCATGAACATATGTACACAA
>CAIGRF010101153.1:10970-27449 GCA_903798235.1 Fraxinus ornus | reverse complement strand
CGGCGACGTTTAAGCAGAGAGAGTGGAGAGGTGTTTGATTTTAGGGTTTGATATGGTAGGGAGGGTATATAAATTAATTTATATTGTATATAGATATAAAAATAAAAAAATAAAAAAAGATTAAATTATTAATTAAAACCTGATTTTTGTATTATAAAACTTGATTCTTGATTTGTGAAAATGGAAATCTAAAACTAGGGTTGGGTGTAATTTCCTTTTGATCAAATGACCACATATTGGGTGTATAATTGGACTGTAGGATTTGGGCTATATTTTTTCATTTGGGCTGTAAATAAAACCAATAGGGCACAAGTGGGGAACAGGAATAGTAGAATATCTAGACAAGTGTGAAACCCAGCGTTACAAATATGAATAGAAAACTTCAAAGAGGCTCTTATAAGAGAGAAGAGTTGGACATACTACCTTAACCCTATAAATAAGAGGGCCAATGAAAACTTAAATATTTAACCGGCTCTTACTATTTTGCCTCTGTTTGAGGCTCAATTTTTATGGAAAATGTATTTTAAAAGAGTATTTAAAAAAAAAAAAAAATTTGTGGTTAAAAAATAAAGAAAGATTTTGAATTTACGTGTAAAATTATTTTATGGGAGAGTGTATGATTGTAAAATGAGTTTTGCAAAAATGAGTTTTTGGAGAAAAAAAATTAGGCCAAACATAAATTTAGCGCGTGCTTGAGCCCCATTTTTTTTTTTTTTTTGCTAAGAATGCATTTTGAAATAGTAAATCGATAGGAAATGTATAGTTAAAAAATAAGGAAAAATTTTGGACTTACGTAAAATATTATTTTATTGAAAAATATATGGTTGAAAAGAAGAAGAAGAAAAAAAAAAATTTATTTTAAAAATAATAGAAATCAAACAAGTCTTAATTCAGATAACCAAATAAAGGACTCATAAACGTTTGACTACTATTATCGAATTTTTTAACGTTATCACGAATAAAAGCCTACAAATTATAGCAAGTTTTGGTAAGCTTTTGAACGTATAAAAAAATATATGAAATGAAATATACCTTTTAAACTGCTTTTACCCAAACATGGTATTGCCGTTGTTGAATGACTTTCTTATATCCCCTTAATTTTCAAAGATCTTTCATGATTTCACTTTGACCAAACGTTTATGTACCAATTGAAATTTCAATCTGTTTGAGCCCCAATTTTCAAAAACTCATTTTTTTAAACAAATGCCCCCTAACCTAAGTAGGCCTACTAGCGAAACAACGGGTACTTGATTGGGCGGGGGAGGTTTGATTAATCTATCTACAATATATTAAAAGTAGGGATGGGGGAGAAACTTTTAAATACCACTTTTACCCTTACATATTTACATATATGCCCAATATACCCTCATGGTTTACAAAAAGAAAAAATTGAAAAGTTGCATTAATATGTTATATTTATTATTTACCCTTATTTAAAAGTTGTTTTAATTGGCATTTACATATGAATATATATAAGTTTAGATAAAAACGAAATACCAAATTATTCGACTTATCACCTCTAAATAAGATAATTAATAATTATTAGTACTTCAAAAATTAAGTCAAGTAATTTTCACTAAACGCAATTATTACATATATGCCCAATATACCCTCATGGTTTACAAAAAGAAAAAATTGAAAAGTTGCGTTAATATGTTATATTTATTATTTATCCTTATTTAAAAGTTATTTTAATTGGCATTTACATATGAATATATATAAGTTTAGATAAAAACGAAATACCAAATTATTCGTTTTATCACCTCTAAATAAGATAATTACTAATTATTAGTACTTCCAAAAATTAAGTCAAGTAATTTTCACTAAACGCAATTATTACTAATTATTAGTATACAATTATATATAATTCACTACGGAATACCAAATGTTTCAATTTATTTCCTCTAAATAATATAATTAATAATTATAATTTCTTTAAAAAATTAATTCAATCATTTTTCATAAACACAATTGTTACTAATTATTAGTACACAATTAATAAATGCATTATTACATACAATTAAAAGAAATTATAATAATACTACATATATGTTTCACTACAGAATACCAAAAGTTAACTATGGAACACTAAATGATTCAATTTATTTCCTCTAAATAAGATAATTAATAATTAATATTGCTTTAAAAAAATAAGTCAATTAATTATCACTAAACACAATTATTACTAATTATTAGTTCACAATTAATAAAAACATTATTACATACAATTAATATAAACTATAATAATACTACATGTATAATTAACTTGAATGGCATATTTTATTACATCCATTAATATTAATATATAAAATTTATTTAAAAAATATTAATTGTACAATTAATTTTTTTCAAACCTGATAATACATATTAAAAATAATATTGGACAATCGATCTGTACAATACTTGATCAAAATTGATAATGGAACATAACCTTATATAGAGGATGACTTCATCAACTTACCAAATGAGATAGTTATAGCATGCGACGATGTTGAGACTTCGGAGCTACACTAAATCAATGCAGTGTTCCCAGGTTTAACGAAAACTGCATCTTCTTTTGATTATATGACACAACGTAGAATTCTTTCAACCAAAAATGAGTATGTTGCTACCTCGATTACAAATTAACTAAATTATTTCTTGGAGAAAGTGAAGAATTTGTCAGCTTTGACAAAGCAATAGATGACACAAATCAATTTTATCCAGGGGAGTTTCTAAATACATTGCTGTCAAATGGTATCCCACCACTTAAGTTAATCTTGAAAAGAAATTGTTCAGTGATACTCTTGAGGAATTTAAATCTATCCAAAACGGTCTTTGCAATGAAACAAAAATGATTTGTCATGATTTCGAGAAATATATTATCAATGCAGAAATAATCGTTGGACAATATGCTGGAAAACAAGTTTTCCTTCCACGCATTCCATTAACTCACGCAAATGATAAAGGATATCCATTCAAAGTCAAAATAAAACAATTTCAAATACATTTATACTTTGCAATGAGTATTAACGAGCTCAAGGACAAACTGTGCCACTATTAGAATATATATTCCTAAACATATATTCTCTCATGGGCAACTATATGTTGTAGTGGCGGAGTTTCTATGCAAACAATAAATTTTTTGGTAAAAGCGGAAAATAAAAAGAAGAAATGATGCGGATGTTGACAAAAAAATATTATGTACAAAAAAGTGTTATAGTAATCATAACATTATATTTAAGTTTATTCAACAATTTCGCATTACACACACACATATATATATACAATAAGTGTACTTCATTCATCTGATACATAACACCTGCAGGGCACGTTCTTATTACTAGTGTACATAAAAAATATAAATGAAGTTGGAAAAAAAGCACCATTGGTCCCCAGCCTTTTGATGGAGCTACAAATTAGCCTCCAACCTACAAAAGAAGCAAATTCATACTAAATCCATCAAAATAAGTGTACAACCATTCTTCACTCACGATTTTGTCCAATTTTCGCTATGAAAGGCATTCACCTTTCCAGCGGCGAATTTAGTTCAGTTAGGACGTAGAACATTGATTGTTGACCGGTGATTGATAACCGTTGACAATCAACGATAGTAATAACCAAAAATATAATTCAATACATATGTAAATGCACTAAAACACAAAAAGTATATAATATGAAAGTATAATTCATACAATCCAAAATATAAAAAATATATATAACCCTACTCTGTAACTGTAAACTTAGACAATTGCATTATACGAGGTCTCATATTTTAAAAACGTTGCAATATTGCCTCATTCTCAAGTTTTATAAAAATATCTTTTTCCACGTAAACCGTCAAATTGTCATTCAACCAATCATCTCTCATTTTGTTGCACAAGTCACTTTTAATTAGATTCATAGCAGAAAATACCCTTTCAACACTTGCAATTGCTACAAGTAATATCAAAATCAAGGTAATCAGCCTATAAACAACGAAAAATAACAGTAACTTTTAGTTTCAACTAACTTCTGAGCTACACAAGATATGCTATTGAGGTTAAAGAAAGCTTATTCCATTCTCACAAGCATAAGAATCTTGTTAAGTTGAGATCTAAGTAATAAAAGCTCTTCACTATTGAAGTCAAAAGGATAGAACTAAGCAAGACGTAGCAATTTAGCCTAATCAAAAGCTGCAAATGAATTTCTTGGATTTAAACACGAAATGCAAATAAAGAGCTTAGTAGTTGTTTCTTACAAACGATAATGCAACTCTTGCAAGATTGACTCTATCACATGACAATACAAATCAACACAAAAACGATGATAATAAGTCACATGTTGAACTACACGCCTAGGTCGACCTTTCACTACTATAATATCTTCCAAAATGGGCACTAAAATATGTCTATCAACACAAAACTCAATCACTCCATAATGGACTAGATGCACAACTAGAGAAAGGAGAATTAAATATGGACTTTTGTTTCGGTTAAAAAAGTCGCTCCATAATCTGCAAAATGTCAAAATTTATTTTTCAATTAAAATTGATTAAAAAATAGTGTACATATGGTTTAATTGAGCCAAACATCTTCTACATTAATCTTTTTCACTTATCCATAATTTCCTAAAAACCTAAATTCCTAAATCACAATTCACAATTGAAAATTATAAGTCATAACTCATAATATCAGACAATAATATAACATAAATTCTCATTTCTCATAATTCATAAATCACAATATCACAAAAAATTAAAAAAGAAAAAGAAAAGAAGAAGAATAAAAACAGAATGCTCATAGGCAGTAGGCAAGGAGTCAGGAACCCAGAATCATAGCAAAAATCCGGATATGTTTGAACCAGAAAGATTCATGGGTAGCACTAGCAATTAGCAATATTGATTTCAAATTTTTAAGAGGCAAGATTTTTGAGCTAATACCTTTTGCCTTTTGGTACAGACAGACTGCAGACGAAGCTCCAGCTATTGCATTTAGTTCTGTAACTGTTGAATCACCAACATCCACCACCGTCTCATCTATCGACAGCATCACAAACTCACAGTTAGCAGGTCCGCACTCATGACTCCGCAGTGGATTCGCCCTTGTCTCTCTCCTCTGCCGAACTAAAATGTTGGAATTGGATTTGGTTTTGTTGTGGCTAATGGACTTTCAATTGCAAGCAAAACCCATGGATTAGGCTCATTAATTGGGCCTTATGTTTTTAAAAAGGCCCAAACAACTGAAACAATAAGAAAGGGAAAAAAATTTAACAGCGTCTTCTTCAATTCTTTCTTCTCGATGGACGGAGAGTCGGCGGCGACTTACCTGAAGCTCCCGGCAGATCCAGCACGGGCGGCCGAGGGGGCTAGCCAATTCTTGGGTCCGCCCCATACCTTTCCCTATGCCCTTTTCCTTGTTATATATGTTCTATAACTTCAAAACCCCCAAGTTATATCAAAAAATGTTCAAACCCAACATTGATAATATAAACAACATCCAACACACTTGAAGATCCTCATGCGTCCTTGTAAGTTCAAATTTTGCGAAATTATACAATTAAAAGCAACAAGTCATTTTTTTTTGTTTCTCGATGATTAATCAATCAAGTCAATTTATCCAATGTTGAATTACAACAATTTGTAATATGGAAACAATAAAGAACACTAAATTGATCAAGGAAAAACTTCAATTGGGTAAACACTCTGAGCACTTTACGAGTCAGTAGCCACTATAGATCAAATCAAAATTACAGTACGGTCTAGACCTATCTACCGTGTAGAACTTCTGACCTCAAGTCTTGTAGTCTCCCTTGATCCCACTAGAGGTGTGCTCCTTCAAAACAAATCCCGACTCTTGATTTATGTCTTTGCCCTCTTGGACTGTTCACTCCTGACTCCAAATCCCAACTTCGAGTACCACACTTTAGTCTTCCTGAATTTGTGCTTTTACAGTAGTTCCCAATCCCTAGTATCGATTTATCTTCGGCGGATTAGATGAACTCCTTGTTCTTTGAATTGATCTATGATCAAATGATTTTTGTGTGTTTTGATTATGTTTTAATGTGAAACAATAGGTCTTGATCAACAAATCAATGTTTGGATGAACTTATGGCTCAAATAATATGGTGGTTGAATTTTGGAATCGATGAATATGTTTTGGATCTTCAAATGAATGATTTCTATGGAAAAATATGATTAACACATTATTGGACATTATATTGGGTGTATATTTATATTTATCATTAGGTAGTGTTTAGGATGAAATGGAACTCAAAATTAACATGAAAATCGAATATTACTGTTCCTCAGATAACCATGTCGCTCGAGCGTCGGGCAAAGCGGCAACTGAATAGTTGTCAGTATTTTTATCATAACTTTCTCTCCCGTTATCCAATTGAGGTGATTCAAAAAGCTAACTAAATGCGCTACAATTCTTCTACAAATAGCATTCTCTAAATCGAATGTTTTTATGTGAAAAATAAATTTAAAATTGCGACTGGGAATTTAGAGCATAACTTGTGCTACTCTTTAACATTCTTTAGAATTTTAATTGCATTCCAATAATCATATGTGATCGTCTTAGACTCTTTCAAGACTTATACCAATTTCATCTTTTTTGTTATAATTAAGGCTCCATAACTCATATTTTGACCTTGATTACAATTCGATAAACTCTTAGTACAATTCAATTAAGATATAATTTTGACTAAGGAAATTACCAGTTGCAAATTTAGAAATTGTCAATTACAAATTTGATTCACTTTGTTGAACAAGTTAAATTTTCCTATAAATATTTACTATGATTCTCTTCTAATGTATAGTCACATGTTGTATGTTGAATTGTTTTTCATACTTTAAAATACGAAATTCGAACAATGAATATAATGGGGGTCCTATATGTCTAAGTTCAAGGGTCTAGAATTTAATAGCACTACACATAGGAATTGTAGCAACGAAGTATGGTTATTAATTCTCGTATCTCTCTATATATGATATGATTATGTACGGGGATTATTGTCACACAAGTTCGATTTTTAATCCACGTATCTCCTTATGTACGTTAAAAAATCCTAAATTTTAAATACGATCGAATTACGATTTATGTGGCTCACTTATTAGGATTTATTTCATTGTTTATGATTTTTCCTCTTTTAGGAAATTGAGATTCGAGGTGTTGGAGTTTGGAACTAGCCAATATTGGTATAATAAAGATATTATTGAACCATCTATTATTTTACTTTTATGATTTAGTAATTCTTTTTTATTATTATTGTAATTGGGACAGAATTTATATTTTTATGAAAGATAAGTTTTATTTTATGATATGTTTTAAAGATTCAAAGAAAATTTTTGGATCATTACAACATGGAATCAAAGTGGGTGTACGTTTTTGTAGACTCTTTTTCTTAAAAAAATGAGTTATTGTTCACGTTAAAATTTTATAGATCGAAATATGAGTACGTTAATTTTTTATTTTTTTTAAAGGATAGATTTAATGTTTCTTAGACAACTACTACGCGATGCGAAGTTCCAAGCTTTAATTTCCTCGAATCGGGAAAAAAATATGACAACTCATTATTTAATGTTATGCGAATAAGTATGAATGCGCATGAGATTATGTTAGAACTATTCTGAATTATGAAATATGCTTAACTACTTATAATTTCACTTATATGTGTTATTTTTCTTGCTAGTAAGCTTACTATTGTGATATAGTAAAAAATTTATGTTATGTGATTTTGACTAGTAACAAAATATCGACGTATGAGAACAGTTAACCTTAGAAAAATCTCTTGATTAATAATAGAGTTTAATTAGGAAAATTATGTTTCTAAGTATTTTCATTCCTACATATTGTTTGAGTTTTCTTGGTTTTTGTATTCACAAAATTAAAAGACTTTATCAAAAAGACTTAAATTGTCTAAAGGGCGGTTATAGGACAGGTCAGAGAGTTTGGGATTTAAGTTATCCACTTGTGACCCCCTCCTCAACTCTAGAGATGGCAACAGGGCGAATACACGACAGATTGACCATTCACACCATGTCCCATCGAATATTTTTTTCACTTATCCCATTCACATACCCGATTGAAGTGGGACTGGGTGGGATGCTTTTATCGCCCCGACTATTTTTTCTTTTTCTTTTTCTTTTTTTTATATTTTGCACTTATTTTTTTTATTTCTTCAGTAAGTAAATATTATCATTTTTTTAAATTTGTTAAGAACAATTAACATTATCTTTAAAAATGATGATAAAATCTTTTATTTTTTGTTTGATAAAAAACTTAAATTTGAAATTAACTTTAAACAGGACGGGTAGCGAGGCGAGAATTATGTTTACTATACTCGTCCCGTACCTGCTTCGGGGCAATGATTCCCGCCTCGTCACCGTCCATGTCCCCGTCCCCATCCTATTTACCTGATTAGGCGGAGTAATCCCCGCAAGTATCAGGTTGAATATATTTTTTTTGTTATCACTTCTTAACTAGAAGTCACTCAATTGAGCGTTATTTAAGCCAATAAAACGAAAACAACATTACAAGCTCATTCCAAATTTAAGAAAAATCTCATCTTTAGAAAATTTATATTCAAAAACTTTTAAGTAAAATCAAGTTTAGAAATTCTATTTCAAGAATTCCTACATTACGAAATTTATATTTCTAGAAACTTGCATTTAGATAAACGTCTATTTTGAGACACTACCACCTTAAAACTTCTATTTTAGAAAATTTTCATTTTTAGGAACTTCTATTTTAAAAATATTTCTAACCGTTTGACGACGACAGCTAAAGTAATTTTCGAGGACAAGAATTTATTTTAAGGAGTAGATTATAATACTCCAAAATCCTTCTATAGTTAAATTGATCAATTTAATTGTGTGTGTGTGTGTGTGATTTAATTGTATGATTACTATAATTATGTCCATCTATATGTATATAATTATAATCGATTGAGTTATTAATATAATTATGTGCGTCTATGTATATATAATTATGATTGATTGAGTTAAATTATATTATTACTACAATTAGGTAATTTTATATATGTATAACTATATATAATTATGGTTGGTTGATTTCAAATATAACGTTCGTTTGGCCCACATTATTTCATATTATAATGTGAGGAATAATAATTTTTAGGAGAAAGCGTGATTAAAAAAGAAGGAACAATTTTTGGATTTGCGTATAATATTATTTTTATTGGAGAATATGTGGTTGATAAGAAGAGAAAGAAAAATGAATTATAATTTAATGAGGAATAATGGGGGCCAAACTGGGACATAGTATTACTACAATTACATATGTCCATATATGTATAATTATATATAATTATGAGTGATTGAATTAAATTAGAGTATTACTATAATTACATGCGTCTATGTATCTATAATTCTATATAATTGCGATTTATTGATTTTAAATTATATTATTAGTATAATTACATTCATTTATATCTGTATAATTATATCTAATTATGATTGATTGATTTAAATTATATGATTAGTATAAATTATTACCTTATCTAGGTCACAATTAATGGGCACACCTTATCTCACTTTCCTTTTAGTACCCCTATATGCATAATTAAATACCATACCTAAATTACTACCGCAGCCACAAATACACACAAAATATTACTTTGTTGAAAAAATTAAATTCTCCTATACATATTTACTATGTTTCTCTTCCAATTATCAAGGTAAGTGTAGTCATACTTTTTTGTTGAATAGCTTTTCATAATTTAAAATACGGAATTCAATTTATGATTATGATATGGGTCATATATGTATAAGTTCAAGGAACCGGAGTTCAGTAACGCAAGTTCAAGGAACTAGAGTTCAATAACGCTACGCGTGGGAATTATAGTAACAAAATATAGTTCTCAATTTTTGTTTTATCTCAATGTATGTTGTGATTATGCATAGGAATTATACCTATCTAAGTTCAGTTTCTACTTTCTATTTCCCATATCTCTTTACGTACGTTAAGAATTTCTAAATTTTAAATATGAATTACGATTTATGTGGCTCACTTATTGGTATTTATCTCATTGTTTATAATTTTCTCCCTTTTAAATAATTGAGATTCAAGGTGTTAAGAGTTTAAAATTGACTACTAGTGGTATAACAAAGATATTATTGAACAATTTATTATTTTACTTTTACGATTTAGTAATTCTTCATTTTTTTTTTAAATTATTGTAATTGGGACAAAAGTCATATTTTTTATGAAAGTGAAGTTTTATTTTACGATACGTTTTAATTATTCAAAGGAAAATTTTGGGTCCTTACAACATCTCCATGTGTACATCAAACAATAACATGGTCAAAATAAGAAGTTCCTGGCCCTTTAAATTTGATTACTAGACTCGTGAAATTCTCACAAGTTGCAACGGTGAAGTGTACCTACTTTCACCAATCAATACAAGAATTATCTTAGTAGCGCAGTCTATATGCGCACATCACATGTATGATCGCATTCGAGGCCTCACCAGAGATTGTGCACCGTCAACATAAATGGTAGTCCCTGTCAGATATCGTGAGCCGTTGCTGATTAAGTAAATGACAGTCGACGCCAGATCTTTTTCAACATCAAGCCATCGATGCAATGGTGCTGCTTCCTCGACCATTTTCTCTGCCCTCTCCTTCCCCACTGACACAGGAAACTCATCGTTAAGATGCAAACCACGAGCAATTGCATTGACCCTTATCTGATACTTTCCTATCTCCAATGCAGCCATCTGCCAATAACAGAACATATAAATAAAACACAAAAATTAAATTGAGGTACATACCATGAGGTAAAAAAATTGAACAGCTTTCAATGTGTTATTCCAATCAAGTATCTGGAATACATGCTTTTTAGGCCATGGGCTATCACATGAATGAAATGTTTTCCGCTAATTCAGCGGTTTATTTAGTGACTTCTTGCGGAGAAGAGGAACAAGCTACAATAATGACCTTAAAAGATGTTTTTCAAACAAAGACACTTATTTACTTGAAGCTATTGGCATGGCTTTACCTAAACAGATCCTCTAATATAAAAGTTAATAATTACTACACATTTGCAAATTCAGAATTTCATCTAGATGACTTGTTTTAAGATTAATTCTAGTTTCATAAGAAGCTTCAGTTCCAGCCCCATGTGGTTTCTTGGACTAAGTCGTCAGCATTTTTTCTTGTGATATAGCCAAACGAATGACAAAAACATCATGTTATAAAGTTAGCCAACAGAAGCTAACACAGAAAATTGCATTTTTGGTCATCAGTTGTAATATTCTTCAAAATTTATTAAAGAGGGGGAAACTGGAAAACCACAAAAATTCATCTATTTCAGAAACAACATTGTAATGTAGGGGCGTGTCGAAAAATAAATTCAAAATTCTAGCTTCAAGTACATAAACTCAAGTACAAAGTACAACCTAATGATAATGAGTAATTTCCATCATACAGCCTATACAGGTAAACATCATAACCGAAAAATATGAATAATGCTGGTCGGCCAGGCTAACTGACCGACCAGAAAACCAGGGGGCTGAGGTGTCACACCTCAGCCCGTGATTTGTAAAAGCGGGCCCCCCCCATGTATTGAAATCAAGGGCCGAGGTGCAGCCACCTCGGCCCCCTGGATTTGAGCCCGCGTTTGGGCCTGGAGCTGCAGCACGGTTCGAAAAATATATAGATAAAAAAATCATTTCGCTCACCCTTACTAGCTGCTGCACTCCAGCCAAACATGAACCATATGCTGCAGCTCCTGGAAATATCCCTCTTTCAGCACCAAGTATTGAGGTTAAAAATACAATGGATCCCCCAGATTTCTGATCTTGCATTCTTCGACCAACAGCTTTCAAAAGATACCATGCCCCCATGAAATTGATTTTAACAATCTTTTTGAACTCATCTTCAACTAAACGCAGAGGATCTACAATTTTCCCTGTTTCACAAAATTAGAGGTAATGCTCTGCTTACTTTCCACCACACTGCAGCTCCCATAAGCAGCGTATAGAGGTAAATACGAGTTGAACATTGTTGATCAACAAGTCGTGTATTTAATCATGAGAGCATTGTGCTCCAAGTAATGAGTCTAAAATTATAGAATTCACATTCAGTTCAAGTAGAATTTGATGTTGTACACCGTTGAACACCATTATCCAGTACAGGTATCAAATATCTATAAACAGCTTCTTTGAACACTTGAGAATCTAAGCCCTTATTTGTCTACCATTAAAGTAGGAAAATGAGTTTTGCAATAGTGAATTTTTGGAGAATGTATGGTTAAAAAGTAAGAAAAAGTTTTGGATTTATGTGCAAATTATTTTATTGTAAAATGTGTGGTTGAAAATGAGTTTGAGAAAAAAAGAGTTTTGAAATAATGGTAGACAAAGAATTGGCAAGGATACCACAGTGCAATTCAGAACTACGGTTACAATTTCATATAACTATGGGGCTAAAGAAAGCTGCAAATAGCCAGCAGCTGAAGCCTCGGGGTTTGACAAGATTATATAAGTTAACAAGGGTTCTGGCATCAGAGGACGAGAAGTTCAGAACATAAGGGGAACAACGATAGCTTAATGATAAGGAATATAGAAACTTATGAAATTCAAAATCAGGTGAGATTAAGTCGAACCCATGATATGTTCTGTTTAAGAGGATGAGAATTGTTCTATGACCGTCAAAAAGGAAGTAGGCAGTATGGTTCATCAACTTGGGCAATATTTTTCATGATTTAAGTTAAGCACACAAGTTGTATTCTTTTTTAAGCTTCTTTTGTTGTCTGGAAATCAGTCCAATTTGGTCAGCCTGAATATACATTGAGAATACAAAAACAAATCAATCAAAATCAGCAGGATTAGTTTAAAATTCATTTGTCAAACAACGCTGCATTACCGTAGCTACAGATTGTTGATGGTTATAGATTTTCCAAATAAAAAGAGAATAAATACGAGGGACCTAACTGAAGAAATAGAAACCAGAGGAAATTACAGAGCACAACATAACAAGAATTACATTTCCAATTATAATCGAAACCCACAATTCCATCCAAAACAGTTAACCTGTATAAGCATTCATGAAGATTTCTTTCAGTCATACAGAGATACACAACATAGGCAAAAGAATTTGTTTAACTAAAAATTATATAAATTCGAGACAGGCTGAATAATCAATTTATGGATCAAAACAGTGTATAGAATAATTGAACCTACAAACATATAATATTATACACATAATATTTGATGATACTCCCTCTAACAATTCAGTAAAAAAAAACTGTCTTTTACCTTCATAGAAATAACAGTTGACCAAAGCATCCAAATTCCCCAAAATCCTCCAGGCTTTTTCCACCGCTTCATCAAAAACCGCCTCTCTATCCTCTTCCATATCTAAATCCACCACCTCCAGCGTTAGGACGCAGTCTAGAGATCTCTTTAACTTCTCAGCTTCACTCCTCAATTGCCCCTCATTCCCCATTAACACCAACCTCAAATTACACGCACATAAAATGAACAATCAAACCAAACTTTATGCATTTAACTGTAACTCTGTAAGCACATAAAGCAAGAATTACAAGAAGAATTTACCGGCAACCGCGCTGAGCTAACTGGCGCGCAATATTGAGCGAAATTTCATCGCCATTAGAGGTCAACAACACCTTCTTTCCAGGATTTGTCATGGTCAAGAATCAACCTACAGCCAAACACTAAAAGAAGGTGTGAATAGATGGAAATCGGTGAACCCACTCTGAAATTCAGTGCGTATAGATTATGTCACCGAGTTACAAACGCGGTCAAGGTGGGGTGATAGTTTAAATGAAAATTTATTTAATTTCACATATATTTAATGTCACATTAAACTTAGTATTTATAACGCCACTGACAACGAATAACATTACTCTATCAAAAAATCATTTTTTGTCAAGACTCTTTTTCAAGGAGACGTCTCCCTCAATAATTAAAAGAAAAAAAAATTACTTTTTAATCATATATTTTCTCAAAAAAATCAATATTGTAAATTTTTTTTTTAAATGAGGCACAAATAATTTTTTTCTATAGTAATTGTTTGGTGCATATTTTGAGAGTAATAATGTATTTTACTGTTCATGTAATGGGGAATGTGTAGTTGAAAATAAAGGATAAATTATTGATGTAATGAAAAATATTATTTTATTAAATAATGTGTGATTAAAAATAATTAAAATAATGAGAATGAGAAAAATAATGTGGCTCAAATGCTAAAACTTAAAAGTTGACTGGTGGGTCACACAAAAACACTAATGCTTCTATTTTCTTAAAATAACATTTTAACCATATATTTTTTTTCAAAATAATCAATATTATAATTTAAAAACAAAGTGAGGCTCAATCAAACAATTTTTTTATTTCTTTAGTGATTAAAAGTTGACTGGTGGGTGTAAGCGGTCCGATTTATCAGTTTTTGACAAATTTTCAAATAAAATCGTTTAAACCGGTTTGAGAAAAACTCAAACCTAAACCAAACCATTTTGAACGGTTTGAAAAAAACTCAAACCTAAACCTAACGGTTTGGTCCGGTTTTAAACCGTCGGTTTCGCCGTATATTTTTTTGTCGTCTTCTTTTAAGACATTAATTCATTGAATTCAATATATATTTATATCTTACTAGCAATAAATCTAAAACAAACTAAATATATATCTACTACAAATTTAAATACCAACTAAATCAAAGTGAAATCACAATAAACTAATATATAGTTTTTTGTTTGCCATTTTAGGTTAAGACAATACGATAACGTTACAGTATAAGTCTACGAAACTAAATATAAAGCCCAAAAAACATAATGATATTCAACAAGAACTCATGATCACTATATCTGAAAAACAAAACTACTGATTAGACCGAGAGAATAATAAATCAATTGTTTATAATATCTAAATATAACAATTATACAAACTTACCGTTGTATATTGTTACGAATTCAATTTCTCACATATACTCAAACATCAATTGTTGTTACACATGATTCATAGTCTCCATTATCAAACAAATGCATTTGTTACATCATCATAGTATTGGATACTAGATAGTTAAGAGAATCTTTAAAAATATGGCAATAGAAAATATAAACTACCTGCCACAACTTTCATTGAATCATCAAATGCTTCCACTTCATCTAAATATTAGTGCAGCACTATAGGTTCATTCTTAATTTACAACCAATTCTTTCTGCATATACAAGTCTCAACCATCATTGCACCTAATAAACTCCTAAAGGAATCAAGCATCCGACCTTCAGTTGAGAATGTAGACCCAGAAGTAACTGTAGAAATTTAAATTTTGAAGAGGAAAAGGGTTTTAAATAGATTATGTTAGTCTTGAAATTATTATATATAAATTAGGATTATTTGGTAATAATATATATGTAATAGAAATTTATAATTTGACAAAAATACACACAAATGACAAAACTATTGAATTTTAAAAAAAATTCATTTTTTTTATTTTTTTTATTTTTATATATTTTTTCGCTGGTCCGGTTTGGTTTTAAACCGCAATTAAAATTTTTAAACCTAAACCAAACCGTTTTTGACCGGTTTGGTTTAGTTCAAAACTATTTCGTTGACGGGTCCACGTGGCGCCAAATCGACGGTTTCGATTCGAATTTTGCTTATAGCCCTATCGTGGGTCACGCAAAAAGATTTCGGCTTTTATTTCTATTTCTACTGAAAAAATTTCTTAAAAATCTATTTTAATATAATTTTTTTAAAACTCTTTTAGTATACTAGTCCACGTTAAACGTGCATTACATGTTATTATTAAATATTTTATAGGTGTTGTAAAAGTGATATTTGAATATGCCAAAATGTTAATGAAATTAGAATTAATATCAGGAAATATATATGTGGCATGAATGTTAAATCATTTATTTAATTTCCAATTAAGTAAAAAATGAATGTTAATTATCATATATGATCGTGAATAATGAAATGCATTTTTATTATTTTTGAAAAGCAGTTTATTTGGCATTAAAATAGCAAATTTGGGCTACAATGAGGAGCTTCCTCCAACACTATTATCTCCTTAAAGAGTTTAAGTGTTTCATTTGCTAATGTAGAAGAGACCACATTAACCTTTCTAGGTACATGACACACGGACCAAAAATGAAAAGAACCCAACATGCTCTTCGTGTCTTGAATCAGTAAGCCGACATAGTTCCAAAATTCCAGTTCACCATTAGTCATTTTTAAACATTCATCGCGTCACCCTCTAAAATGATCGACCTCTGTTTAAGTTGTATGCACAATGTAGCAGCTTCCATAGCTCCGATGGATTCAGCCAAAAAAGGATCCGAGAAAACTTTCCTTTGGGACACCAGCGATGCTTTAGCTTTTCCAGTCCAATCTCTCACAACGACACCAATTCGAACTCGACAATTTACCAAGTCTACCGCCGCGTCCCAATTAATTTTATACTTATGGTGTGCAGTCGTAGCCACCCAAAAAAAGTCTTTAAACCTCAAAAACTAATATAGTAGTGAAAGTGAG